>JAANBC010000260.1:0-43421 GCA_014621405.1 Stylonectria norvegica
AATAGGTATCTTTAATAGTATTTTTACTTTATAGATTTAAGATATAAATATAGGTTTTAAGACTTATTTTAAGATTTCTACTTTCTTTACTTATCTTATCTCTTTATTTTTTCTTTTAATTATAGCCTTTAGCTTCTATTATTTAAGTCCTCTTTTAATTATAATCTTTAGCTCTTATTATTTAAGTTATACTATTAAGAGCTTAACTTCTCTTAAGATTGCTTTTTACTTTTCTCTTCTTATCTATTAATTTTATGCCTTAATTTAGCCTTTCTAATTTTACTTATAGGTTTTAGCTTTCTATATATATATTAGTTCTATATTGCCTTAGTTAGAATAGTCTTTCTATTTTTTTTTAATTAATATAGCTATTATTCTAGTGAAAAAATGCCTAATATATTTCTTTTTTCTCTCTTTTATAAGAGGTTATTACCTATTCTACTTCTTAGTTTAATTAAACTTATTAAAAAAGCTTAATATAAGACTTTTTTAATAGTATTAGAAGTAGCTTAAAATAAAAATAAGATATATTTATTACTTTTTAACTTATATTTTCTCTTATTTAACTTAGACTTCTTCTTAAAATTTACTATTAAAGTCTTTAAGAATTATATATTAATTCTTACTTTTATAAGTCTTTAACTTATCTTTTTCTTTAATTAAACCTAAGACTTAGTTTACTTATTTAATAATAATTAAAGCTTATATTTAAGCTTAAATCTTTTTAAAAATTACTTTACTAATTATTTTATATAAATAAGTTTTACTTAAGTTAAATAACTAATTTTTATTAAATATAATATTTTTTATATATTATTAATATACTATAGACCTAAATCAGATAGATAGAGCTTCTATATAATAATTATATAAAAAACCCTTCTATATAGGAGGAAAACCTATATACTGCTATAGCGGACCTAATACAGGTCCCTTATGCAGTCTCTATAGTTTAGAAATTTATTTTAATATAGATAACTAAAAGATGCCCTTTATACCTTAAGGGATAGAGTAGGTGGCCTAGAAGTATATATTTAGTATTTATCTAGTCTAGTTTCTTAAAGGGTCTAGTCTAGGTATAGGGCGCTTGCAGTATATATATATATACTAAGTATAGGGCATATATAGTAAATATGGGGCATAGTTATATATACTTATAATATATATGCGCAGCACTAATATAGCGCTAATATATAGCAGTATAGAATAGTTATAATAATATAAGTCTTTTATTATTTTAAGCAGGGTAATTAATATAATATTATTATTATTATTAAGTAATATTATAATAAATATAAGAGTATTATAATTAATTAACTATAGTTAGCTATAAAGGCAGTTAGGGGATTTTTCTACTATTTTATTACTATAGCTAAATAGGCATATACTTATTTATTATTTTTCTCTTTTCTCTTCTTTTTTATAATAATTATAAAATAAGTTAATTGCCTCTCTGCTATAGCTCTAGTATATTAATAATATACTTATATAGAGATAATAATAATAATAATAATAATAATAATAATAATAATAATAATAATAATAATAATAATAATAATAATAATAGCACTACTATATATATTTATTCTATCTCTAGTATAATTATATTATATTAATGCCTTATAAGTAATTAAGAGTATAAGAGCTAATAAACCCTAAGAGGCTGCCTAATTTAATAGTAAATAAGACTATAAGTATCTCTTCCTTTTTATTATTTTATCTAACTTTAATATATTTTTAGTGCAATTATTAATAATTTCTATTAGGCTTAAAAAGGAAGAGAAGGTAGTAGTAATAGTAGTAAATAAGAAGGAAGAGGAGGAGGAGATAGTAGTGGCTAGTTAGCTATCTAGCCTACTATTATAGCGGGTCTGGTGCGGTTATTACTATACCAGCCCTATATTATAAGAATAAGAATATAAAGTATAGCTGCTATCTGCTAGGAGTAAGTAAGTAAGTATTCTCTTATTTCTATAGTATTTTTATATTACTAACTATTTATTCTAGACCTAGTAGCTAGAGTATATATTACCTGCTAATCTAATTAAAAAGGCAACTGCCTTATACTCCCCCTAGCAGCATGACCTGCTAGTAAGGCATTTATAGAGGCTCTGGTTAGTAGGGCTTCTATAAGTATAGTCTTTTTTTTGCCTTAGTCTTTACTAACTATTATAGTAGATAGAGAAGATATAAGAGCTAGGCAATATAGCAGCTTATATATTAAGTACTACTAAGATAATAAATTAAGCCTAATTTAGCTCTATATTAAGTATATAAATACTATCTCTTAATAATAACTTGCTTATTAGTAGTATTTTATATCTTATTAATACTATAGAGTATCTAATAAAGCTAAAGAAGTTACTTTTAGGGGAGCTTTATCTATGCAGTAGGATTATTCTAGCCCTATATAAAGCGCAATTATATAATAATATACTAAAGAAGGAGGAGCTTAACTTTAAGTATTAAATAGCTAGTAAAGTAAAGCTATTTATTATAAATAATATAGAGTTATTAGAGAAAAAGATAGAAAAAGAGAAGAAGGTAAAGGAGAAGAAGAAGGAGGAGATAGAGAAGAAGGCAGACTCTCTACTAGTCCTATATTAATTGCAGCGATTATAAGATAAGTCTTTTATATATAAGAATAATAAGTTAGCAGTATAGTATAGATAGTATAGCTATAGCAGGTATATAATAGTATATATAAGAGAATTAGTATTTTCTGCTTTTTGCGCTAATTTATTTTCCTTACTCTTTTCTTTTTTTTCTTCTTACTATATTACTCTATAGTTACTCTTTATTTTCCTATAAATAGGCTGGTTTTTTGCTTTTTTATAGGCTTTTTTTAGGTATATTAGTATATTCTTATAGAGGCTGCTAAAGCACTTAGTAAAGACTTATCAGTTCTAGCTTAGCTCCGCAGTACTTCCACTAGGCTTACTGAGACTATTAGCTCTATGCTATTTAGTTAGCCTTCTCTTTTATTTCTTTAATTCCTTTTCTCTTTTTATTAATATTTCTTTTATAATTATAGCATAAGCCTAAACTAAAGTATAGCTTATATCTAAAAGAACTACTATATTAATATCTAAGCTTTTTCTAAATTTAAGAGATAGTTATTAAAGTTATATTAAATATATAGCAAGTTCTATAAGAATAGCTAATTATTATTATAGAGGTAGTAGTTTATAAATATATAGCTTAGTATCTTAATGCCTCTGCTATATATATATAATAGGGATAGAATATTAAGTACTTAGCACTTAAATAAGAAGTCTTAGAGGCTTAGGTATTTTATATAGAGTTAAACTAGTATTAAGCTTTTAAACTTTATAAGGCTAATATAAAAGTATATCACCTTCTTATTAAATAATAGGTATAATTTAGCTACTTTTCTTCTATTAATTTATTGCCTATCTTTTAATATAAGATTAAGTTCCTTTTACTATACTTTCTATATAGCTGTGATTCTCTTCTTAAATCCTCCCTTTACTTTATATTCTAATTAGAGCCACTTTATTACTTATCTTTCTAGCTCTTTAATTAGTTTATATTATAGTTTCTTTTGCTTCTTAATATATATTTAGTATATTACTGCTACTAATATGCCTTATATAATATTAATCTTCCCCTATTAATAGAGATATTAGTAGTATTTTATAACTTGTTTATTAAGGTATAAATCTAAAGAAGAAATGCCTAGCTCACTTTAAAGCAGCTATTCTAGAGTTATTTTATATACTTTTATAACTATATATAAGGCCTGCGCCTATTTTAGCGCAAATATATGCATAAGTTTCTTAGGCTTACTTTAGTTATTTATTAAAGAGTGGTAAGAGCTTGCCCTATAGGCTATTACTAATTAGATTACTTATATATATATTAGTCTTATAGTTATAAAGTTAATACTTTAAGTACTTAATACAATTATATATAAGGCTTGCCTTTATCTCTTAAATTTCTTTTTAAGCTTATTAATATATAGTTCTTATTAAAGTTTCTAATATATTTAAAGGCCTAAGAACCTATATATAATAATTAGTATTACTATATCAGGTCTAAGTTATATATTTATTAAGTTTAATAGCCTCTTTTTTATAAAGTATATAAGCTTTACTTTAAATAGTTTAAATATTATCTTATTTTTCTTTGCCTATTTCTTATAAATCTTCTATTTAGCTTCTAACTATTTCTATATCTCTCTTATATTATGGCTAAAGGCTAGCAGGTTTATATTATTAGCAAATCCAACTATTAGGATATCTTAGGCTTCTTTTAGCTATATATAGAGATCTATAATAAAAATAATAAATAGGATTAAAGAGAGTAGGGATTCTTATAGGATGCCTATATTAATCTTAAATAAGAAGGAGATAGTATTATTAAATTAGAGGTGTGTTATATATATATTAAGAAAGCTCTATACTTATTGCAATATTTATAGAAAGAACCCTATTATTTAAAGTATTATAACTAGTTATTTATAGTTAATTATATTAAAGACTCTTATAAAGTCTAGCTAGAATAGTAATATAATACTATACTAAAATTATACTATATATATTACTTTAACTATAACTATAAGTACTAGTTCTATTAATCTCTAGGCTTAGTTTCCTATCTATTCTTCTAGTAAAATACCTGCTGCTTCTACTATAGCTAAGATGCATTTCCTAACTATAGTCTTAATAATCTTACTTATTATACTAAGAAGTGATATTAATTACTAGCCTTTTATAGTTCTTTATACTTCTAGTAGCTTACTAGCCTTTAGAATAATTATTATAATAATAGTATAGAAGTATTTTAAAAAATATCTGAGTTTAAAACTTACTCTTATAATATAGTATAGTGCTATTTAAAATAGCTATATATATATTTTTAAGAAGCCTGCAGGGATACTATCTAGTCCTAGGGCTTTCTATAATTATATCTTATTAAAGGCTTTAAAGACCTCTCTATTTATTACTTTAGGAAATAATAAGAGCTTATTAGTTTTGCTCTAATTTTATATCTCTTTTATACTAAGAATAAATAGGAGTTTAGTATTATCTGCCTATAGTTTTAGGAAGAATTATTTAATAAGAATCTATACTTTCTTTATATATTTCTTTATTAGTAAGTTAAGGCTAGGTTAAGTAAAGAGTAAAAGTTATAGAAGTATTAGTATAAGGCTGCTATAGAGTCTTACTTATTTCTTAATCTTTTATAATTTATTTAATCTAGTATTTTTAAGTATTTAGTACTATAAGGCATAGGATATATTAATAATTACTTACTCCTAGCGCATATCTATATTATATAGTTCCTACTAATCCTTATCTCTTCTTATATATTAGTATTTCTATCTTACTTACTTTAGGTTCTTAGTTACTTTAATAATATAGTAATTCTATTATAGGTTCTATATTAAGTTGCACTGCTTCTATTTTAGTATTATAAACTCTACTATTTTATAAAGTTTATTAATAAGCTAATTAACCTTTTTATTTAAGGTATCTTCTATTTTAATTTGCAAATAGTTCTGGCCTATTTATATATAAGCTTTATTTAAAGCCTTTTCTTTATTAGTTATTTTCTAATTATATTAGGGGCAATTCTTAGTTAGTAAGTCTTTTACTAACTATACTAATATATAGGCTCTAAGTAGTAAGTATTAAGAAAAGTAGTTAAAGCTATTAAGATTATAGTTTACTTTTATATATCTTGCCTCTATATTAATATTATATTATATAAGATTAAGAGTGCTATTTTTATAGCCCTTTCTTATATAAGTAATTATTTCTGCTAATATAGTAAGTATAAGCTATAGCTAGCTTATAATTATAAGAAATACTTTACTTCCTTTTAAGTTATAATTATAATAATCTTATATTAAGTAATAGAGGTTAAAGTCTCTAATAAGAACTATCTAATTATTTACTTTAAGATCTATAAGAGTGCATAGTATAAGTAATACTCTTATACTATCTAGCGGGTTATATATAGTAATAATTTAATAAGAGGGGGAAATAAAAAAGATACTTACTTAGTTCTCTCCTAACTTATATATTTATAACCCGGGGCTATATTATATATATATATAAATCACTGCTTATCTTAAGCTATATATTATATAGTAGTTAGAGTTTCCTAAGTAGGCTAGCGCTTTTATTATTATATTTATTACTAGTTCTATAAGTATAATTATATTATATATACTCTTTACTTATAATATAAGCACTATAAGTTTAGGTCTATAGTTTATATTCTAATATAAGATACTTAATATTAATTAGGCTAGATTTAGGCTATAATTAGGCTTTAGGAGGGTTTTAAGTATAGTTCTTATTATGCGCTTATTAGGGGTTCTTATATTAGTATTAGAGTTCTAAAGCTACTTATACTAAGAATGCGGTTCTTACTTATAGCTAGTTTAAATTTATTATAGTTTAAGATCTACTATATATTTCTTAAGAGGTCTTTATTAAAGGAGCCTAAAGGCCTGCCTCTCTTTTTACTTTACTAAGAATCTTAAAACTATTATATAAAGACAGAGGTATATATTATACCTAATACCTTTATAATTACTCTGCTATTATAGAAGTATATTAGTTATATATTAAACCCTTTTCTTATATATACCTAATACTTTTCTATTATTAAGCAGTTATAGCTCTAGGCTAAATAGTCACCTCTATATAATATATAGTAATATAGTATCTCTCCTCTAATTATTAGGCAGTTATCTTATAGTTCTCTATTAGCCCTAGGGCTATGCGCTATGCCTCTATATTATTCGCATACTTCTTATATATTATATATTTTTATAATATATTTAAACTAGAAGTACTTATAGTATTAGGTTAGCTTAAGTTTTTTATTATAGGGTTTATAATTAAAGACCTCTCTATTTAGGAAGAGGCTAAGATTATATAGTATATTTATATTATTTATTAATATTATATATAGGATTAGGCTTATATATACTATATTTAATACTTAGTTTAGTTTTTCTTATATTTTCTTTACTTAGGTAATATTAATATTATTTAAATTATTTATTTTAGTAATTAAGGTATTTATATTATTTAATATAGATCTAATATATATACTCTTTACTATTATTATAAAGGTAAAAGGTAAGACTTTAATTTTATTATTAAAGGCTATATAAACCTATTTCTTCTTTTATAATCTTATTACTTCTACTATTATAAAGATAAGTATTATATTAAAACTAAAAAGTCTTTATACTATTAGGATATTATTACTACTATAGGCTTAGTTTATTATATTAATTATCTCTTTAAGTATTCTATTTAATATATCTGCTATTACTTCTTAGGTTTAAATAGTAACTTTGCGCTTAATATAATTCTATATTAGTCTTTTAGCTATTCTTTACTATTAATAAGTTAGGCTTTATATTATTTTCTTCTAGCCTTTTATTAGGATTTTAGTAAAGATTAGCAGTTTTCCTCCTAAGTTAGCTAATTCTAATATTTCTAATATAGTTTTTAATATTATAATTATTACCTTAGTAACTTAGTAAAAGATATAATCTTTAATATTTATATCTAATCTATTAATAGTATAATTATATAGTATCTTCTAAGCTTAGTAACTATTTATATACTTTTAAAATACCTTTTATACTTCCCTTAAAAAATTAAAAAGTATAATCTAACTAATCTTTTTATAAGCTTTCTTTATATATATATTAGTATAGGTAATAGCTAGTTATAGCTTAATTATAGCATATTACCTGCTAGTATTATACTAGCTAGCTATTATATATAAGTTATATAAACTCTGCTTAAGGCTATATTTTCCCTAGTTAATAACTATTAGATTAGCCTTAATATTAGCGCTAGTACTATAGGCTTAATATACTATTATTAAGAGAGTAAGATAAGATTACTAGTTTTAAATCTAGTATCTATTTATATTTTAGGAATAATTTAAGGCTATATTAGGCATTGCTTTAGTCTTTATAAAGATTATTATCTCTTAAATTAATATATAAAAGTTAATAAGGCTATAGTCCTTATATCTCTTATATATCCTAAGGTTTTTATAAAAGAGATAGATATTAGTATAAAATATCTTACTTATAAGGCTTATAACTAAACTTATATACTTTATATTCTTATAGTTAGAATTAAAGATACTTAAAGCTTTCTTTTTAATTCTTTTAATTAAGTTAAATATATTAAAAGCTGCTAAAAAGGGCATTTTCTTACAGTTATTTAAGGGGCTAGTACTATATAATAAACTTATATATATTAGGTTTATTAGTATATAGGGAATTTAAGACTTTATTAGTTTCTAATTACTAGTATTAGAGTTAGTTAATAAGAAGGAGTTAGAGAAGTTACTTAGTCTTCTTTTTTTTATAGCTAGTCTATAGTCTTAAGTTAAATTAACTAATATATTCTTATTATATATATAGGTTTAATAAATACTAGTTTATTAAAGGGTTTATTATATTATTACTTAAACTAATATTACTTAAAGACTGCTTAATAATACCTTTATTAATATACTTTAAATATTTCTTAAGCTATTATATAATAAGATAGCTTCTACTTAGGCCTATCTAACTATTATTAAAGGTTATATATATAATTCTATTATTAGTATTAATATTAATAATCTTTATATACTTATTACTAAGATAAATATTTCTTTCTCTTAAAGAGATATTTAAATTAGAAATAGAGTTATTAAAGTTTTTAAGCTCTTATATTATAAGATATTAACTAATAAAAGTAGTATTAATAATAATACTTATAGGAAGCTAGTTTTTAAGAGTTATATTAATAACTATAAAGTGCTATTAAATTTTCTTATATTATTTAAAAAGAAAGTCTCTTATTTTTAAATTAAATATAGAAGTATTAGAGTTATTAATTTTAATAATTTTAATAAAATCTAAGTTATCTTTAAGATATATCTTATAGACTTACTTATAAATTCTATTATTTTATAAAGTAAAGATATTTATTATAAATTAATTTAAGTATTTCTTAAGATATTATTTAAACTTAATTTCCTAAGTTAAGAGATATAAATAGCGCTTATTATATATATTTTATACTATTATAGTAGGAGAGTCTATTTCTTAAGTATTCTTAGCTAGAAGAAGTAAATATTATTATTTTTATAGTTACTTTACTCTCTTAATATATTATAAGATATTAGAAAGATTAAAGTTACTATTACTATTATATTATTCTTCTTATTAAGAATTAAAAACATTATATAGATTACTAAGGCTACTTCTATTATTATCTTTCTTATTTTAGTTAGATTAAGCTATTATAAAGGCTTTAATTATTATATAAGAGTATTATATATAGGCAGTTATATATAAAAGCTTTATATATCTTTAAATTAAAAACTTCTTTACCTTTTAAGTATATAAAGTAGTCTTATATTATAATAGTTAAGTGAAAAATAGGCTGCTACTTAGTTAGAATTTGTATATATTACTTAATATAGAGATATATTATTTTATATACTTATAAATTAAGTATAAATATCTTATATTATTACTTTTTTAGAGATAGGTAAAGGCCTATTTATTAGAATTATTTTTATACTTTTATAATATATAATATAAGATATTTAAGTTTTATTAAATCTAGCTTTATTAAGTAATAATATATAAAAGAGGCTCTTTTAAAATATACTTTATTTTATTAACTACTTTACTATTACTTAAGTTCTTAAGGCACTCTAAGATTATATCTATTAGTAATAATCTTATATTAATATATACTACGCATTTTATTTATATATATATAATACTATTAATATTAGCATCTTAACCTGAACCTTTCAGAACTTATAGTGGCCACTCGAGATATATATTATCCACCTATAGCTCACTAGATACAGACAACCCGGCAGTCTATTATATTAGAGGACCTTGTTGAGCAGGATACGGACATGGACGCGATTGAATATGCGCTGGCTGGCGCTATGATGCGTGACTTGCTGGCGAGCGCCAATGAAATTGCGGCCACAAACGCCCACGTTTTGGGGCGATGCATATCGTCGCTGCTGCGTATCGTTATCACCATATCGTTGCTGTCGTGCATTGCCGCGGCCGATCATCTGATGCAGGTGCACTTCCTCAATTGTGACAGGAGATGCCTTGTTATGTCGCCGATAAAACTTGGTTCGATATGCGAAATGAAGGTGCTAGACACCTCAGTACTACGCGACATCAACCCCGGATAGTATGGCTAATGTTGTATACTCCTTCGTATGCTACGAGACCGACAACACCGTTCCAAGATCAGAGTCCATATTCCGTACAGACATGCGTATGAACTGCGCCGGTCGTGTGCTACCTGGAGGCATATTGGGAAATGATAACAGACTATGCCTACGAAAGATCACGCTAATGCGAACGGTGATCACGTCTCTGGTCACTGTGTGGATGCAGTATAATAGACTTGCCTTATCTGGTAACGGTACTCCGTGGAGTGTAAAGTCTGCCGCGATGCAGGCTGTATACGACAGTTCCTGTATAGGCGCTCTAAGCTACTTGGATAACATCGGTTTCATGTGGCGTCAGATTTACAGACACTTAATTATCACACACACCTTTTATATCGGGATTAAGTCAATATGCCGCTGGTGGTTTCTACCACGCCTATTGTGATTATGCGGCATAGCGCATAGGCTACCCGTGCAACAGATATCTCGTTGTTAAAACCGTCACCTATATCCATAATATATCGCAGAAAGGGCCCGCCTTAGTTATGGTGTCGGACGCGATGGAGCGCTTTGTATTTACCCGCTTCTGTATTTACTTTAGCACAACGTAGTGGTTGGGAGCCATTGCAGCTGATGGGCCGATATACCAAGGTTGCCGGTACTTTGAATATCGGTTGCGTCTACCCTGTGCGGCATGAGCTCTAGCACGGACGCTATTTCCAGGTCGTAGCTTTATAATCACTAATAGTTGCAGACCATTTTCACACCTTCGTGACACACATGTTCAGAGTCATTGCCTATCAACTTTGCGAACTCGGGCACGAAAGGGCTGTGAGCTATGATCATGTCTGTAACAGTCGATTTGATGTCTTTGCAATACCCAGGCAGTGCGTCGCACCATATATGTGGTCTAAGTATTTATTTCCATATACATTTTACTTTGCTCCCAATAGCCGTGGCGATGCGCGTCGTCTGACAGCACGTCTTTTACCACGGAACTCGAGACCCTAGTAGTGAGAAATGGATAGCCACGGGGTTCTCAGTTTGCGACTATGAATTCATTCGCTGGTCTTATGTCCGGGATTGGCCTGACAAGTACCAGTACTTGCCGTCGTGGAGACCCACTGTGTCCCAGGAACTGGAACAATGACGCAACTACCCGAATAGGCAATGCGTCGATCATTTCCGCCAGCGCAGATTAAGCGACTGCGTCTCCACTTTGTGCACGGTATAAAGCATAAAATTACCCCGCACACAGCACTGCACGACTGACAACCCCAACTCGGTGGTGGGGAACTCCAAAGTTCAGCACTCTTTCGACACGTGAGGGGACTAACAAAGGATCTACTAAATGTGGGTCCGGTACTCACAAGAGTGAGCAGCCGTACAAGTCACGCCCGTCCACGCTAGCTCCGAGCGTGACCAGTTAGTGACAGCATAGCCAAAGCACGGTGCGATTAAGTGCAGGCAGACACAGCCTGAGGCAATTTCGGCCACGACAAGAGGAGCAGCTTTACGAGCCGCTGATGGCCATGCTAGCTACGCGACTGGATTGCGACAGCACTTAGCTAAAGATTAATATAAGTAATATGAAACAATAAGCCCTTGATAAATTTAAAGATGGTGGTGCTCGCAAAGTCAGCCGAATGTACGATTCAGATTCATATATACGCCGCCGCATCATGGAAGTCACCAAAGCGGCCAATCAAACACTGGCGCGCCTTGTCTGATAGCAAGTGGCAATTTCCTCCGGGGGGCACTGGGCTACTTTCGAAGGAATTATTCCTTTCCTAACTTTGAGGACTGCAAGATTTCCTCGCTAAGAGCAGCCTTGTGATGAGCAGGTTGAACCCCAAGGCATGCACGAGGTCCTTTTGGGAACATCTGTGCTCGAATGTCAACAGCATCTTTGCTGTCAAGTTCTTCTTCAGCACGGTGCCTGCTGCGTCCCACGAGCCGCACCGCCTCATAGGGCCGAGGTAAGCTTTTTAGGGATAGTAATATGTCTGCGAAGGAGCTAGGGAGGACTGAAGCTTATTAGAATTTACAGGTCTAAAAGATCTGCCTGGCTCATGACTGTGTAAAGACCATTCGACCGCATCAAAAACATAAGGCACCTTTGACAGAGGCCAGCGAGATGCCGTGGACGATGTGGCGAAGGGCTAGATTGGCCAGCACATTGTGATTCACGTCAGTCACACTTGCATCTCATTTCCTATAATCCTATAGGGGCTTGATAAAGTATTTTATCATGAAGTAAGACAATTCCATACTGGTCACTAGGCATTTGTCACTACTTATATCAGAACATCGATTGAGTTCCCGAGCTCAGGTACTCGCGCAGCGATTTCTCCTCCGACGATCCCTCCGAAGAGAACGACATACACCTCTCCATGCTCGACGACGACGACGAAGACGTCAAAGACGCCGCCGCAGCCGCCTCCTTCAATTCTGCTCACGTCTCTTGACAGCACTCATCTCCGCTCCGACAAGTACATCCCGCCACCCGTTATCCCAACTTGACGTCTTTGCCTTCAAATATCACCTCGCCCGAAGGGCTAGGTGGTCCAGTCGTTTAATTGGTAGTCTTCTATCAAGATGGCAGAGAGAAATTGAGGAGCAATTGAAGACAGACGTTCAAGGGAACTCCAGGGAGAATATGGGATTTAGCCACAGTTTTTAATTCAGTCACTAGCAATCACATCTCTGAAACTCGTCTGAGGCAGTGTTATCTATCATTGACTCCATATCGTCGCCGCAGGATCACTATGGCTGATATCTATGCTTATTTGCATTGCAAGTGATCTGTGATCTACAATCTTACTCTCAGAGCTAACCTGCGCGACTGAGTATCCTCCAAACACCAAATAGATCCATCCCTAAGCCCCAATATAAAAACAATGCTGTGTGATGCCTCATATCGTGAACCACTGACGACATCTAAGACACTCTCGACCGTTCACTCTAACTCTCAAACCCGAGTCTTTGGAAATCTCAAACCACGCCTTTTCGTAAAAGGTCTTGGCCATGGCCATATACTTCCTTACCGGCCGCTGCTCCCTTGACTGGCGGCCGATCTTGATTTTTCGCAGCAGCAGATTAAGGGAATGCCATAAGGAGACATGTCTAATCAGGTTTGGTGCCACATGTAGTATCCTCAATGGCTCTGTTGGTCTTCGCTACTAGAAATTGCCGCAAACTTCAGCTTTACCACTTACTTCATGAAAAGCAGGGAAGTCGTCTGTTGACAGTAGCCTAGTAGTAGCCGGGATTCCGATAATAAGGACTGGCGAACCAGCTTCAAGGAACTTCAGCTTATGGCGTGTACGAATGTCAATACATTTCTTACTCGACGACGAAGCAGAGCACTTGGTAAAGATGTTGTGGCACATGGTGATTTCATTTACCGGTTGTCAAAAGAGAGTGCTGTCGGCGTGAGGGAGTCTACAACCTAACCAACTTATCACGGTTCGACGACCTACCCATGTGAGTAACAACAACACCTCGTTTTCATTACACTTAACCACGTTTCAAGACGTAGACTTAAAATCTTTTACCGACCTTTTTTATCAACCCTCTTTCTTTCCCAGATGCGTTCTAATGCCAATAAACTTTGCTCGACGGCTTAGACATCTGGTCACAGTCTGTTGACCAGAAGTCCGCCCCCTCGCCCCCCGTTGAGTCAGTTCGCCCTGGGGCATTACGTGCTTCACCTATCCACTTACAGCCCCAGCAGGCTTCGCCCGAGGAATGAGACGACAAATCGTCGAATCCAGGAAACTCAGGAACCCACCGGCATAGCGCGGGTGTTAAGAACAGCACAATGATTTCCGCCCTCCACCAGGTCTCCATCTCGACAAGGACACAATACGTGCCCTGTTGGTAACAACAAAGTGCGGAACCTCGGCGCACCCTACCGCTTCCCACAGGCGATTTTGGGAAGCGACATTGAGCCACTGGAATCAGCTAATCGAGGGAATCACTCTGAGGACGACTTCAAAAAAGTCGCACATATGGGTTTAAAAGGTTGGTGGCAACGCAATGAAGAGGCTGCTACGGCACTTCTTGCATTATTTAGCTTAACGCAACATGGTTCATGGAGTTTTGCCTCTCGTCACATTACTAAGGTATAGCTGCCATTTTCCAATGCTAAAGTCAGAGTACCTCTGTTCCTCATACCTGTTTTGCAGATCGTGAAGAATAGGAACGCCAAGGTCAACAATGGAACCCGGAACGCCAAGGTCAACAACGGAACCCGGAACGCGGTCGCCCCTTAGCCATCAATATCATTCTTCGAACGACCGAGAGTTGGCGACTGTCGAACCAAAGCTGATCGCCTGAATGGGATAGATGGGGGAAGGTGCGATATCTTGCGGACGCGCAACTGCTATCAGGGGGACTTCGTTGAGTCACCCAAACCCCCAGCAGAAGCCCCGAGAGGACGCACCAGAGAACGCATATGCCTCTCGAGACACTATCGAAGCCCCCTTGCACACACGCTCGCGAGCGAGCCTCGGCCGTTTCACGCCGGATCCGTCAAACTGTACATGGTGCGCTTAGCTGGGCAGGATTGGCGTCATTAGAGGTAGCGAGGACTTTTCTGCGATGGCAAAATTTATATAAACAAGGCCTAGAGCACTTCAAGTATTTATGAGAACAATGCCAAGACTCCATTCATGACAACTACTGCCGCTCACCTAAGTCGCTCTAAAGTTCAAAGACAAGGAATACTTAAACTCACTGCAATTAAATAAACCTTGATCGCACATAGACCGGAACAAGGTTAAGACATAAAAAGCCCATCTCATGGTCTAGAGCGGCCCATCTAGTGATTTATGATCTGATCTTGAGTTCCTCGGCCACTGCCCTCAGAATATAGTTCAGATGGTCTATAATATAGCCAAAAGCAATATCAATCCGGTTCGCACTATCAATGGTGCTATCCGTCTTAGAGTCTTTTCTGTAGAGTCGGCTGTCGTTCAGGCAAATTCTCCTGCTACTAGAGAAAGCACTCAGCCTCGGGTATATATATATAAGAGTATATGACATATTGGCAGCCGAGAGTACCTTGGAAGACACGTTCAAATGCCGAGACTTGTCATTTTAGTGATAGGTGCTTTCGTGCTATTTAGCGGACATTGATACCCAGCAGCTGCCGTCGCCTGCAGGCAGAGCGCTGGTGAGAAGCCAATACACACGGCCATTCAGAACTGCCGAGACGCAGCAAACTTTAGAAACCTCTGCAATTCCCAGACAAGCCAGGATTTGACGAGCGTGGTGCCCTGGGCACCTTTTCCTTCTCCAAAGACCAGGGCCACTGACTTCTTGACTCCTTTCTGTTCTGTTCATTCATGCCTTTCTATTTATTTGTCTTGTGTCCTTGCGAAACGTTCATTCAAGGTTTCTTGTCTAGATCTCTTCAAGTTCAGTTTCCCGGTTCACGGCCTCGCCTTTCGGATATCCTTCTATCGCCTCATCTAGGGCATGGTAAAGATGCACTTTTCATGGCTGCAAATAAAAGGTCCAGATCATTCTCCATGCAAGGTTGACATTTAACCCAAAATGAAGGTGGGAATCTCAGTAATGATCCTGGGTCACTTTCGGGCCGGCCTAGAATGGTATGCGGGCGGATGTCTCCGAGTCTTTGGGAAAGCTATAGAGCAGTTGCGCGTACAGCTGACAAGTCTAGGCTACGCCTATCGCAAGCCCATCCTAGCAAACCCACAATTTATGCGTTACTGAGCAACTGACCTATAAGACATCTGCGGCTTTCACTATAAGGATTTACTTTAAATATATACATAGATTTCATTTATATTGAGCGACTCGGTTCGACTGCCGAGCACTAGGACCATGTTCTCACGCACGTAAAACGGGAGAGTGCCACAGGCATGCTTGAGAAACTCCATTCAGCCATCGGGGCTGCCGCAGGTGATTAAGCATAAAGTTTCTTTTGGAATTTAGTTTAATAGCGCAATCATCTGTGCTACCATTGTGGCAGGCAACTGCATTGCTTTTATAATGCCCCCGCTATACAAGAGTAGAGTTTCGGGTTCTCCTAAGAGGACCTCTATCTTCTTGAGAATTATTGCCTGTTAACTTTAAAAGTAACTAGAATATTACTAATACTTAATATTTATAAGATGAGAGCTTTATAAGGCAACCTAGAGTTAGGAATAAATAAATTAGTAGATGCTTTATCTAATATAATAGTATAATTCTAATTTATATATATATAATAGTTACTTAAAATTAATTGCCTTTTTAAGTAATAACTTAAGATTAGTTTTTTTAAAGAAGATAGTATCTTAGTAATATTAACTATATTAATTTAAGATTAGCTAAGTATTATAAAGAGTTTCTATAGCTTATTTATAGTAATTAATTATAAGTAGTTTTCTTTTTTACTTTTAATATATATTTAAGAATAAAGTAAAAATTAATATAAATATAAAATCTCTTAAGTAAGCTATTAATAAAAGAATAAAAGCTTAATACTAATTAAATATCTTATTTAAGCTTCTTAAGCTTATATTTTTAAGAATACTTTTATTTATAAGTGCTTTTATTATTAATAGTTTTATTTAAAGAGTTTAATTATTTATATAAACTAATAATATAATTTAAAGTAACTAAAGCTAATTTATTATAATAATAGTATTCTTTATTTATTTTCTAAGATTAAACTTTAAAATATTATATTCTTTAATTATTTGGATTTTAACTAAGTTAAAGTAAGTTTTCTTTTTAATTTATTATATTAGGGATCAGAAGCGCCCCCTTTTCCCTATATTATTTTTCGCGTTTTTTATAAACTTATATAGGTTAAGTACTTAAAGGGACTGCTAGGTTCAGTCAGACTAAAAAGATTATCACTCTATAGTCTTAAAGACAGAGAATTATTTAATTTATTAGCAGCCTCTTTATTATATTAATTTTTCCCTGCCTTTCTATCTATCTAATTAACCTCTGACCTTCTTAAACTATTAGATCTAATATAATCCAAGCCTTCCTAAAAGACAATCTCTTCAGATAAATTCTGTTGCATTATACCTGGGTTAGTATATAGTTTGTTCCCTCTATAAATTATAAACTTACTTTCTCTTCTAGCTTTATAGAGTTATTTAATACTAGTTTTTATAGATATAGTATTAACTAAGATAAGTATAGAATAAGAGCAAATATAATTTTTTTAAACTATTTAATTAATATTAATAAGCTAATAATTACTTACTTTTAGATCTTTTTTAAGAAGAGTAGTAATTCTTCTTAATATATAATTTTTAAGAACTTTATTATAATAATATCTTTATTAGAGATCTCTTTTATTCTTAATTATAAGTAGTCTTTCTATAGAAGTAGTATGTTAGGGATTAGAAGCGCTCTCTTTTCCCTATATTATTTTTCGCGTTTTCTATAGACTTATATAGGTTAAGTACTTAAAAGGACTGCTAAGTCTAGTTAGACTAGAAAGATTATTTCTCTCTAGTCTTAAAAACAGAGAATTATTTAATTTATTAGCAGTCTCTTTATTATATTAATTTTTCTCTGCCTTTTTATTTATCTAATTAACCTCTAACCTTCTTAAACTATTAGATCTAATATAATCCAAGCCTTTCTAAAAGATAATCTCTTTAGATAAATTCTATTATATTATACCTAGGGTTAATATATAGTTTATTTTCTCTATAAAATAGTAATTATAATAGGGAAATATATTTTCCTCTACTTAAATAAATAGACTATTAACTATAGAAACTATTTAAATAAAGATAAAATAATACTATTATACTATTAATAAGACCTAATAATACTATATAATAAGAAAGGGAATAAGTATTAATAATAAAATAAAAATAAAGATAAAAGAGAAATATAAAAACCTATAAAAATAGGAATTATAAAATACTAAACTATTAAAAATACTCTTACTTAACCTCTTTATTTAGGGATATAGTATTATAGATATATAAGTCTCTATAGTAGAATTATATATACTAATAAAAAATAAAATTATAAGAAAATAATAGGATTTTAAAGATAAGAATTAATAATAGAATTTAAAGATTTAAATAAGAATTATAAAAAGAGATATAAATAAGTCTTAAGAATATATACTAATAAAAATAGAAAATTAACTAACTATTTAATAATACACTTCTAATAGAAAATAAACTTATAAAATAGCTCTAAAAAGATAAGTAACTCCTAGCTAACTATAAGCTCTACTAATTATTAGACTAAGATAAGAAGCTTATATTAATAAGAAAATAAGTAAGATAATAAGGCATAAAGATATACTAAGAGATATATTAAGAAGACTATTAGAGTCTAGACTAGCTTATTATAGCGCTTTAAACTCTAAGGCTATATAACTACCTTAAAGAGATATATAACTTCTAGTAGAAATAATATAATATTACCTACTTATTTAAATATATAGTATCTATATCTAATACTTAGAGATAAGATATAAGTCTAGTAAGATATTATAAGGCTTATATAGAATAGAAAAAATAGTAAAAAAAAACGCCTCTATAAGCTAGTAATTCCAGACCTTAAATAGCTTTTTAATATAAGTAAGAAGATTATAAAGAAAGCGGCATAAAGAATAAGTAGGAGAAAGAATAAACTATAGAATTTAAATATACTTAATAATATCCTTTATCTGCTTTATTACTTGCCTTATCTAATACAGCCTATTAATCTTTACTATATCCCTTAATATTAATACCTTAAATAGATGCATTAAATATGCATACTTTGCATAAAGTTGCACTCTAACCAGAGGATCTAGTCCTAAAGTATAATATGCCTTAGAAGTTTAACTACTCTAGAACTGCTAAGATAGAGATAAAGTGGGAGGGTTCTTATTAAATTAAGTAAATTAACTTACTATTTAATAGCTGCTTAAGAGGTTATTATTTTAAAATATTTAATAATATAAGGCTAAAAAGAATAATAAGTAGCAAATACTTAAAGAAATTTATTAAAGATAAAGACAGATAGTAGGGATTAAATATAAATAACTAGCTGCTATTATACTAAGGAGTCTTCTTATAAAGTAAAATTAAGGCTAAAAATAACTATAAAAGAGATAATATATTAAATTACTTTTTATTTAATATAAACTTAGACTATAGCTTAGATAACTCTAATACTACTTATATCTCTTTAAGAGCTAAAAGTAAATTTAAGGAGAAAAGTAAATTTAAATTAGAAAATAAAAGCCTAGATATTAATAATTTCTTAAGTAATAAAAGAGATAAAGGAGAAAAAGAGATTAGCACCTAATAGTAAGGCTAAGTACTTAATTCTATAGTTACTAGGTTTTTAAGGGAGATTAAAGAAGGAATTAAGCTAAGAAAGTTAGCTAAGATATATACTTTAAAAGCCTAATAAATAGCTAAAAATACCTTAGATATACTATAATAATAAGTAAAAGTATAGCTTTTAGGCTTAATAAAAGATAAGAAGGAGGAGTATTAGGACCTTAAATATAATAATTAAGAATATTAGCTTTATACTTAATATTATTAATAAAAGGAGAAGATTACTAGTAAATAATAGTAATATAGAATAAGATAAATACCTCTCTCTTTAGATCTTAGATATACTACTCTAAGAACCTTAGATATTATTATAAATATAAGTAAATAAAGAAAAATAACTATAGATTATATTTAATATTTAATTATATAGTTAGACTACTTACTTATAATCTACTAATACTTAAAAAGAGTTAATTTCCTAATAATAAAGCCTATTACTAATCTTATTAATCTCTAAAACTAATTTTTTTTTATGCTATATTCTGCCTCTAATTACTGCAAGAAGGCTACTTATTTATTAAATAAGAATAGCTTATATTATTAAAATAAGGCATCTTTACTAAAGATACTAACTAAGCCTCCTAAATTACTAATATACTAGCTAAAGATAGATTAAGAGCTCTAGCTCTAGGTCCTATAGTTAGAAACTAATATTTAAAAAGAAACTGCTATTTATAATTAGGATTATCCTATTAAATATAATTATTATAATTACTACTCTTAAAACCCTAAATTAATATATAAATATAAAAAGAGTATAGGATATACTTATTATTATAAGTAATATATTAGATATAGGATTTAATATAATATTAATATATAACCAGATTCTAATAACTATAAAAGGTAATAAAAAGAGTATAGAAATAACCTGCCTAGCTGCTAAGTTTATTAAAAAACTACTTTAAAAAATAAGAGATATTAGTAGAAATAAAGATTTAATTTAGTTTTAAATATATCTTTTACGAAAAATTAGTAAGAAAGCTATTATTACTATGCATAAAGTTATACTAGAAATTCTTTAAATTAGCCTCTTTAAAAAAGACAAGCTTAATATAAATAGGCTCCTTATAATAATTAAGAGCTAATCTACTATATAATTAGATATTAAAGGTTTCCTATAAATAAGTAATTTAATAAGCCTTATTTTAAGTAAAAGGCTTATAAATAGTATTATAGGCCTATTAAATAGTCTAAGTTACTTAAGTAAAAGAGGTATAGTTAATATTATACTTAGTAAGATAATAGATATTAAGAAGCTAGTTTTTTAAAACTTAATTTAATACTTTAAGTATATTACTAACTTTAGCTCTAAAAAAAGATATAATAGTAGTATAGAAAGAAATTACTAAAAATAATAAATTAAAAGCTATTAGATTAATCTAAAAGAGAGAGTATATAATAAAGAGAAAGAAAAGCTAGCACTTAGAAAAGAGAGAAGAGATAAAACTAAGGTTATAAGAGAGATAAAAGAGAAAGAAAAGAGAAAGAAAAAAGAGAGGTAGAAGACGCGGCTAAGAGCTAGCTTTAGAAGCCTAGCCTATAGCTATAAATTATAATACTAAGTATTAAGCTATAAGGCAATATCTTAGTATAAAGAGATAAAGAGCTTTCCTGCACTAGCTAAGCTCTTATAAGCTCTCTTTATTTTTTCTCTCGCATACTCTTATTAAAAAAAACCACTTTTTATAGCTTTATTACTATAAATAATATTCTTACTACTCTAATCTAAAGCCTTTAGCTATTAATATTAAATATCCTATTACTATTAATTTATTAAAAGCTAAGTTTTTTTTTCTTTTTAAACCTTATTATATATTATTTAATCTTAATTTATATTATTTATTTCTACTTAGTCTTTACTTATTTTATAACTTTTTATTTTCTCTCTCTTTTAATAATAACTTTAGCTATCTTTCTTATATAAGTAGTATTTAGGACCTTTATCTTAAAGAAATAATATATAAAATCACTATTAAAAGGCTAAGTAATAAGAGAAAGTAGTAAATATATATTCTTTTATAAGTTAGAGAAGTTTCTTAATATTAGTCTTAATAATCTCTTTAATAAGTATCTAATTTAAATTTAAGAAAGACCTAATTAGAGTTTTATAATATTATAAATAATAAGAATATAATTTAATATTACTTATAAAAAGATATAAGTTTTAGCTAATAAGGTGCTTTTATAAAAGGCTTTTAAAGTATATAATAATAGTATTTATAGTATTAAGTTATAGAGATAATATTATATTAATACTTAGGGCTTAATTTAATAATTAAATAGAGAGGACTAGGCTTCTAACTTTAATTTATAACTATTTATTAGAATAATTATTTATAGACTTAAAGAATATATTGCCTTTATTATAGAACCTCTAGTTATTAATATTAATACTAATATTATTCTTAAAAGAATAACTAATAGCTTTATATCTTTAAGCTAGTTAATAATAATTTATAAGATTATAATAGAGTTTAATAGATATATATAAAGAAAAAAGAATATATATAGTAAATACTTTTTTATTAGAATAATTAACTTCTTTAATAGCTATTAAGTAAGCTTTATCTAAGACTATATCTTAGGGGTTCTTATAGTTTTTAATACTAAAAGTGGAAATTAAGGCTATAAGAACCGCTTTAAAAAGATTAATATAGCTTAGCAGTACTTTCTAGCTAAATGCAAATTACTATATATATTTAATCTATATATAATACTAAGTAGCTATAATAATAAGAATATAGTTATTTAACTCTTTTATTTTTATAAACTAATATAAGAAATATAATAGGCTATATATAAGCTTAGATTAAGACTATTACTAAGTCTTAAATAGTTAACTTTATTAATAAGAATAATAATAGAGCTAGTATATTATTAAGGGATCTTAAGCTTTAGTTTAGAGATTAGAATATAATCCCGGATTTTACTGCAGATATTACTATAAAATAGCACCTTAATTATATCTTTAGATTTCTAATAATAATAGCCTTAAATAAGCTAGGTATTATAAGCTATAGCTACTTTAATAAGAATAATTAAATCTTAGTAATAAAAGAGAATAAAGTCAGAGTTAGGTATTTTCTAAACCTACTAATATTAGATAAATAATTTAGCTTTTATAGAGATATATTTTAAATATAATTTAAGACCTTTAAAATAGAATATATCTTAGAGTTTAGGGCCTTAATAAGGCTATTAGCAGAGCTAGCTATAGGAAGAGCTGCCTATACTATAGAGAAAGTATTTAATTACTTACTATTTTAAAATATTATTTTATTTATAAGAGTCCTCCTAACTTAATAGAATTATAATTACTTTACTATTATACTTTTTATTAAAATTAATATTATAGACTTATATTTTAATAGCCTTAATATTATAAAACTATTTTTATAAGAATTCTATTACTTATCTTTTAAGTCCTAAGATATTATTATAAGTAATATAAACTATTTAATTTAGACTTTTTAAATTAAATAGTATATAAATAAAGCCCTCTAATTATTAGATTAGAGACCTCTTTTTATTATAATTAATAAGGTTATAATACTTATAATCTTAGAATACTCTTATAGTCCCTATTATACTTAGAATAGTAAGGCTTTAATGCCTTATTATTATAAGATATTTTAAGAGCCTTTAGTTAATTTATAGTCTCTTAAATACTGCTTAGTTTAGTAAGCTAAAGAGATTTTTCTAATATTTAATTAATTTATAATCCCTTTTATATTATTTATTAGCTTTAAGAAGATAACTTCTTTTTATATATATTCTTAATATATATAATAAGATATAGCTCTCTTAACTCCTAGTACTAGACTAAATATAGCTTTATTACTTTTTTTTATCTTTTAATCTAAATACTGCCTTAATTATTCTAATATTACTAAGAATTAAAGAGGAAATAAAATATAGAAAAAATACTAAGTTTAATACTTAGTTTTAAAATAAATTAACTATTTAATTACTATTAATTCTTTTATTAAGCTTAGCTTTAAGGTCTTTCTTATAGGAATAACCTAAGATTAGGGGAGGTAATAATATAAATATAAAGAACTACTTTATAAAATAATATAGCTTATACTACTCTATCTAAGATATTAGTAGGAAAGTAATAATTATAAATACTATTTAATTACTATAACTTTTAAAAATAAAAAAATAAAGAATAATAATAATAAGAGGTATTTAAGATTAAATTAAACTTATATAGGCTATCTTTATATTAGATAGGCTTATCTTAATAGGATAATAGGATATATTATTAGTAGAAGCCTTTAGATTATTTAAATATATAGAGATTATAATAAAGTTATAGGAGAAATAGGCTAAAAATAAAAATAAAAAGTATAAGTAAATAAGAAAATTAATAGCTAAAGATTTAAAAGTTAAGCTTAAGTAATTCTAATAAGATTTAATAATTACTTAAGTTATTAGAGATTAGTTATTAGTTCTATTTTTTTTAAGAGTTAAGAGAGTTAAACTATAAGGGGAGGATTATATTAGGGATTAAAAATGCTCTCTTTTTCTTATATTATTTTTTATATTTTCTATAAACTTATATAGGTTAAGTACTTAAAGAAATTACTAGGTCTAATTAGANTANAAAGATTATNACTCTCTAAGTCTTAAANANAGAGNATTATTTTAATTTATTANNAGNCTCTTTATTATATTTAATTTTTNTCTGCCTTTTTATNTATNTAATTAANCTCTAATCTTCTTAAACTATTAGATCTAATATAATNNAAGCCTTNCTAAAAGATAATCTCTTCAGATAAATTCCATTATATTATACCTAGGGTTAGTATGTGGTTTATTCCCTCTATAAACTATAAAGCACTATTTTATTATATTTAAGTTATTTACTTATCCCTTTATAGCTTATATATTATATAGCTAATAGATATTAGTATTTTTAGCCTGCTAAAGACTGCTTTTATAGTAGAGACTAAGAAGTATATAACTTTTTTAGTAACTATACCTATTTAAAAATAATACTTCTTATAGAGCTATATAATAGCTTTAAATAAAGCTATAACTAAGGAGAATATCTAAGCAGGTTTTTAAGACGCAGGAATTTAGCCTATTAATATAAAAAGGCTATTAGCATAAATAATTATTACTAAATAACCTCCTCAAGCCAAATCGCTACTATATATGCTAAAAAGAAGAAAGAGACTATATAATAATATTCCTTATATACCTAAGAGCAAAAAGGAGCTTAAGAAGCAGGTTATGCAGTGTGAAAATGCCCTTAATACTAATAATTATAACTCTTATATATTAATAGATAAAATAGAAAATCAGCTTAATTTATAGAATACCTAGCTTACTAAATTAAAAGTAAAAAACATATATTTAAAAGCTAAGATAGCTTTATATAAGTATATAAAGAAGAAGGCAGTTAAATTTAAGCTTTTAGCTTGTTTTCTTATAGCTAAAGAGATTAAAAAGGCATAATAAAAGGTATTAAAGTAAAAAGCTAAAAATTTAAAAAGAAAGCTATATAAGCAGTAACTAGTAAAGAAATTAGTATTATAAGTGGCTAGATAAATATAGAAGGTATTAATAGGTTAATTCTATAAATTTATAGTAATTTATAGTAATTTTTATAGCATAATTCCAGTCTTAAAGTATAGGGGCATCTTAGTCTAGAGGCATAGAAAGGTAGTGGGGACGGAAAGGTAGTGGATAACTCTAAAGGAGTCAAGTAGGGCATATCTTGTATGAGGCTAAGATTTCCGAAATAAAATGCAAAGCATTTTTATAAGCATTGCTTGACTTACACGGATTTATAGTGCAATATAAGTTTAGGTTCTGTGCTGAAACATGTTCTTAGACCCCGTGGAAGAAACTTTTTGTCTTGCGAGTTCCAGTTCTTCAATTGATACTCTATACTTTCAACGTGATCTCAAACATACGGGAGAAATCAAGATCAGTGATGAAGTGATAGGGATGTTATGCTGGACTCGGACCTTTGGCAGAAACCCCTAAACTACGATGGCCGCTAAGGCACTTGTGGATCGTAAGCTGCACGGAAGTTGAGGATACACGATGGGTAAACGAGACCTTTGACGCTCGAGATACGCTATAATGCGCAGTGCGGGAGGAGGTGCAACAATGGCAGCTGGGTCGGGGCGGAAATGTCTTATAAAATCGCAACGATTCCGTACCTGGGTTGACAATGTCAAAGAGTGGCAATGGTTCGGAGCTGAAATTTAATACGGACGCATCTTGTTATAAGAACATCTGTTACTTAGCTACTTATAATATGATTACATTATGAGATATATACCCTCCTCCTTATAAGGAGGGGTAATATAAGGAACTTAAGCTTATATAAAACATTATAATAATAGACTATTCTTATAATATTTAATAGTAATTATATATCTTATTTAGTCTAAGAAACTACCTAAGTAACTAGCTATTCTAATAAGAACTAACTATTAAAAAAACAAGCTCTAGGCTAGCCTATTATTATTAAGATCTTAGGACTATAAACTTATATATCTGCGGATATAAATTACTAAGGTCTCCTAACTACTAATACCTATATCTCTAGATATATTTTATATCTTTAGATATTAACTACTAAGATCTCTAAATTGCTAATACTTATATTTATAAAGAACTAGCCCTAAGGCTACTATAAGTAGGTATTAAATATAATATTAATATACTTAAGAAAGAAAGAGCTATATTATCTTATAAGAATATAGAGATTTCTTATATATTTATTATATAAGATATATATTATTTTATACTAGGTCTGTTTTATATATAAATAAGTTCTAAAATATAAGTATAGCTTAAGCCTATAATATATTCTCTGCCTTTATTTTAAAGTAAAGTTTTACTATTCTTATATCTGCCTTAATCTTTTTATATTATAAGTAGAGTAGCTAGCTATAGTTTATATATATTATTATAATAACTATATAAGATTTATTTATTATTATAAATTAGTTATTTTATAGCTATGCTTGCATTGCTCTGCTATATAATATAGTTATTATAATAGTAATTCTAGCTTATTTTAGTTTTATTACTTAAATAATCTATTATATATTTACTTTATTTATAAATAGAGCAGATATATTTTATAGAGAGAATAAACTATATACTAACTCTGGATTAGATGCAATAGAATTTATCTAAAGAGATTGCCTTTTAGGAAGGCTTGGATTATATTAGATCTAATAGTTTAAGAAGGTCAGAGGTTAATTAAATAAATAGAAAGGCAGGGGAAAATAGATATAGTAAATAGGCTGCTAATAAATTAAATAATTCTCTGTCTTTAAGACTAGAGAGTAATAATCTTTCTAGTCTAACTAGACCTAGCAGTCCCTTTAAGTACTTAACTTATATAAGTCTATAGAAAACGCGAAAAATAATATAGAGAAAAGAGAGTGTTTCTAATCCCTAATATAATATATTATATATATTTTATTTCTGCCTGTCTTTATTATTCTTCTTTTTTATATTTACTTTATATTTATTATAGTACCTGCCTTCTTCTTCTTATTCTAAGTATATTATTCTTATACTCTCTTATTCTGCCTCTATTATATAGTATAATAGCTGCTATTATATAAAGTCTGTCTCTCTTATTATTCTTAAGCAGTAGTCTTTTTAGTAACTCTTATTATAATCTAGCTAATAATAATAATAATAAGAATCTTAATATAAGTTTTTATAATAATATTATAAGATTATTATTTTACTAATATTTATAAATAGACTTCTTATATTTATAGTGCCTTTAATATTAATAATAACTCTAATAATAAGTCTGCTCTATTCTTAGATTAACTTAATCTTTTATATTTATATTATAATAGTTATATATATAATAATAATATTATAATATGCACTTATATCTCTAAGTATGCCTATTAAGTATATTATTAGATTAAAACTAGCTATAATTAGAATATAAAGCTATATATTAGTTTCCTATATCTTTACTATATTACCTATAAGCTTATTTAAGCTATTATTAGGAAGAAAGCTATTATAACTCTAGCCTACCCTTATATTAATAGTATTATTAGTAAGAAAGCTTATATAATACTTATATTTTTATATTTTAGTAATATATAAAATAATACTCTTATTATTACTTAGTATAAGAACTACTAAAACACTCTTACTTATATAAACCTACTTCTAGCCTTATTATATTACTTTAGCCTCTAAGCTACTCTCTTTATACTCTTACTATTATATTATAGTTCCTTCTAGTCTCTCCTCCTTCTAGCCTCTATTATATCTTCTAATATTAATACTCTATCTTTATACTCTTTCTCTTCTATAGTTATTATAGCCCTATACTCTGCTCTTAGTAGTATTATTATATCTTATAATTCTAATATTATATAGTTTTTTACTTATTAGCTTTTATTTATTATATAAGAGTCTACTTATACTATTTATAAAAGTAATAAGTATCTTATTACTTTATAAATAAGTATACTTCTCTCTTTTTATTTTTATAATAATTCTACTAACTTATTATATAATAGTAATAAAGTAATATAATAGAGTCTTAGCTTTAAATTATATATATACTTAGTAATCTTAGTAATTTTATAGCTTTTTATTTTATTATTATAGCTTCTTATTCTACTGCTTATATAGTATTTAATAATTCCCCTATTTTATTTATATCTAGCTATACTAAAATTATTATATTATTTAGTAGTTTATATTATAACTTTATTAAGCTCTTATCTATTTATAAGAGTCTGCTTAGTTATACTCTATTCTATTCTATTAAGATAACTCTTAGTTATAAATATATATTTATAGTATTCTTGCCTCTATATCTAGCTATCCCCGCCGCCGCTGCTGCTAGCCCTACTACTGCTATTACTAACCCTACCGCTGCTACTACTAACCTTACTCTGCCTCTATGCCTTGCTACCTTTCCTTTAGGCCTTATTAACTTAACCTTTAGATAGATCTAGTTTTAGGACTTTATCTTATTAAAAGATTAAATAATACTAAAATAGATTAAGAATAAAGTAAATATAATATAGAATATTATTAATATTAAAAAGAAGAATAATAAGTAAACTTATTAATAATTATAAGTATTAGAAATAATTTAAAGTATAATAAGATATATTTTTCACTTTTAGCTTGTGTTTTCTTATCTTCTATTTCTTTCTATATCTTTAGATCTCTAATTATATTCTTAAGTATTATATCTTAACTATAGGTATTAATCTTATCTTCTCCTATATTAATATTATAATTTAATCCACTTATTTTATATATATAAAAGNGTATTAAAAGTATTTAATTTAAAATTTAATAATTAAAAAATTTATAAGCTTATAAAATCTATTATAATACTCTTTATATAAATCTTATTTTACTTTTTTATTATATTAGCTATTATATAATTCTAACTAATTAGTTACTAAATTATAACTAAAGACTAACTAAGACTAACTAAGGTTTTTTTCAGATTTAAATTAACTAACTAAAGTTACAAATGGCCAATCATTAACTAACTAACTAATTAAAGTGGGGCTAGTTACGAACGGGTTACTCTAGTTACTAACTAAAATGTGTAAGCACTGCACCCAGCCATCTGGTTCGATCATGGCTTGCACGGCCGTCAAGCCCTACGCCCCATGGCCTCATGCCTCCTGCGTTGGAATTTACATGACAACGGTTCAGACAGATGCCTTGCAGTTGATGACAACGGACGAGACAGCGCGAAACGAGTCAAGATGCACGGCGAGGCCAACAACGACCTGCCGAGCGAGTCGATTGGATGATTCCATCTCGTCCCCTCTTAGGTAGTTGAATCTAGGCCATTGCTCACTACTAGGGTAGGATGCGTGTTTGCAGTCGACTTCTTGACCTTCGACGAGACTTTGGTGCAGAATGCCCTGCACACAAGCACATAAATATTGAATATCTCGTCTACATGCCGCATCTCTATGGCCCCACAAGCGCTTCAGTACCTTCAACCGGCGTCTAGTCCCAATTCACACTGTTGCACAGTAATTGCCATTGGCCGCTGAGGTGCCAGCTGAAGACTCTATCGACTTGGTGTAACCATCTCCAATCCTTCCAGGCCTTCGCCAAGGTAGTGTAGTGTCCAGGTCCTCGCCAAAGTCCTCGCCCACAGGCGGTGGCTCAAAGCCTATCTACTACCTGAGTTAAGTGCCGGCATATCGACCACCTTACATGCCTAAGACTCTGGTGGGCTGAGTATCACGGGCTGACCCTGATCTGATGTCCTTGTGCGGGCTCCCATGTGCTCGATCGCCCTGGGCCAAGGTGGCCCACGATGGCTGCCACATCGCATATCGCCCTCTTTCACCATGTGCACACGAACCGGGTACGCGACCCAACGTGTCATGGCTTCCGATGTCATCTCGGCCCTTGGGACTTGCACATGGATTCGGGAGGCCCACCAGTTGTTGTCTCACTCCTGGACCTTTCACTGGTTCTCCTCCCGCGGCCAAGACGACTCAGGCCCAACAGTGTCGCCTCGCAGGTGGCCTTAGTTGCCTCCTTTGCCTCCGAGCCCCCTTGGACTTTGTCATGTCTCGAACCCTTCACCGGTTGAAATTTCCGCCTTCTCAACGCCATCATTATTGCACAACCATGGCCTACTGCCGCATGTCCCCTGACCTAGCAGCCCAGCCAGGGCCCCTGCGATGACCGCTCTACAGGCTAGTCCCCTACCGCTGATCTACGATGCTCCTGAGACTTGCGCCCCTCCCAAAACGGCTGCATGACATTGCTTTGGCATTTGCATTCTGCTTTGCGGCCTGGGCACGTCGTTGCAACTTGCAAATTGGCGTAGCCTCCACAATGCGTTCATCGAACCGTCCCGCGCCAACGCCAACGCTCAGACTGACAAGCGCCGAGACCTGCCTCAACCGCTGGTCACATCTCATCTGAACTTAAACTTGACCGAACGCCTCCCCGACTCTGCTAAAGCCATTTCTGGTTCCCCCAGCTTTCCTCATGTAGATTAGGCGGTTGCAAATTGACGGGCGCGGCGCCTTTGAAACCGGGAACTACTTGCGCACGCCACAAGAGGCCGGCCCAGACATGTCAAATCGTCAAAGCGTATCGTGTTTCTTGCTCTCTTTGCTTTTGTTGCTTCTCGAACCGAGTTCTCATCGTTTGGGCGTTCTGTCAATTGTTTGGGCGTCGCGTCACACAAGATCCTTCAACGCAGAGCTGAAGGGCCGCGGAAGAGGGCTCGGAATTGCGATTGCTCTTCTCGGCCAGATACCAATTTCGCACCTCGTATCCGAGACGACTCTCCGGGGCGGACTTGCTTCTTGGGGATGAAGTAGGACGCGAAAGCAGAGTCACACACCCAACGACCAAAACGCGTCATAGGAAAGGGGATGGGGCGCTGGAGGATGGCCATGCCGCTGAAGATGTGTGCCTAGGTAGGCTTGATCCTTGTGCATGATATGCTGCGGGTTAGGATGGATTGCGATACAAGCCCGTGTCTTGCCCTTGACGCTCTCAACGAACCAACGAAGGTAGGGGGTGCAAAATGCTACTTGTTGGACCTTGTACTACCCCCTCGCGGCAAGTGACGCGTGACGCTGTGTAACACGGCGCGAGAAAGAGACGCGCATTATGGTTCAGGTCATAGTGATATGATCAAGAAAGCATTCTCCCGGAGGATCTTGTGATCCAAAGGCTGGCTGGGGGTTTGAGATACTTCGTAGACTCAATGTGGTACTGATGTTGGGAACAATCACTACAACTGCTTGGACCTCCCAACACAAAATACATGATATCATGATTCGCCGAGTTCTTGCAGCAGCGCCGCGAGATATCCAAAATGGGCCGAACTCCGAGCTATTTCCTCATCTTCGTCACCGCTTTTCGTACGTTTGTTGCCATTTGGTCAACTCATCCTCTTCAGCCTCGACGTGACTGACATTGCACTCCACCTTGCAATAGTCAGGACATCTTTGATGGCCGCAGTCAATGCACGAGGCTGATGTCTTCATGTTGCTGACGGTGCCACACTGACACTATTGGGAGTCAGCTTCAACAAATCCATCAAGCAGAAGAGGTGGCTGACTTACGCATATCCACATGTAGTTGAGCTGGTCTTGCCGTGCTCTTTTGCTCAGTCTCATGTCTGCGTCACTATTCGGCTTGCGCTTGACGTTTGGTCCCCTGCTAGAAGTGAGAGCTTCAGTTGATTGCGCATTTGGCGATCGAGACCCGGGCTGCTGAACGGTATCGCCATGCCCCTTGGATGGGTCGAAATGTGTCCAATCGCTGATCCTTTTCTTCTCCCTGTCTCGACCACAAAAATGAGCGTCGATGTGATCGCACCGAGTCGTCCAGCCGTTTGATCCGTCATCTGGAATATCAATGACCTTTCTGCAGAAGCCACACCAAAAACGGGTATCGCAGTGACGCCCAAAGCAACGTCGGTCAAGCTTTTCCTCAATCTGTTTCGCGTCTTCCATCTTGTGTTCTTTTTGCAGATGAGTTTTGAAGCTTGCTCGACGATAAAAGACCTTTTCACAGGGTTTATGGTTTGACCTGGTTTCCTCGCATCTATACGTCTCAAGCTGCATGTGTTGACTACTTTCGTGTCTCTTCCAATCGTTCTTGCTTCCAAAGACTTTGGAACAGGAGATAAAAGTACACCCGTAAGGCTTTTCATGCCGTTTCTGATGTTTCCTATGGGTTGTGTTAGTGATTACCGGGTAACCTAATGCCTGCATGGGTATACGAACTTGAGTTCACAAGGCCGGTTGAAGAGCTTGCTGCACTTTGTGCACGGATGTTGGTTCTTGTTGTTTGTTGTGTTTTGCGTGGAAGTCTCCGCCTTGGCGTCCCGGGTCTCAGACTGCAAGGCGCTTTCAAGGAGGCCCTTGGGTAGAGTCTTAAGAAACTCTAGAACCCTGGTAGGGTCCCCCAGCTCTGGCAAGCTGTTGAGAGACTTTGGCGAAGGACCAAAAGTAGACTCGGAATTGTCATGGTCCGTGTTTGAAGTCTTGTCGTCGGAATCTTGTTCGTTTGCAACGTCGGTTTCCGAATCGTAACCGCCCGACTGGCTCAAATCCCCGGCTTTTGGTGTGTCCACGATGCTGCGAGTTTGCCGAGTACAAGACTCGGACTCTTCTGTAGCATGATGGCCCATAACCGAGTCATCATGGTCAAAGCAACTTCCATCCGCAGGCTGGCAATGTGATGCTACTAGCCCATTGTTCGAACCTTGATTCAGGGTAGCATCAACGTAGTGGCTTGCAACTTTCAAAGCGTCCGGTTGAATGTAGTCCTCCTCGTCTTCCTGAACCGCAGCGAGTAATGGCGTATCATTCTCTGAGACTTCGGAGGGCGCGTTATGTAGCATGGAGTTCAAGGCTTCCTGCATTTCTGGAAGTTGACGCCCAGCTCCATCATGAAGCAGTGACCGGTTTCCCGAGAAGGATTGCCCGAACGTGTTTCCTGGACTGCTCTGAATGATCAAGGAACGAGGGTCAGGGTTTAAATAAGACACAGCGGTTCCAACACCTTCCAACGCTTGGCGCAGAGGTGCTTGTCTAGTGCCGAATCAGTAATAGTCGGAGGAAGATTAGAAGAAAGGGGCCAACATACCTGTAGGTATATTCCTCGAGATTGTCATCTGCGCTGAACTTTTCTTGATGTACACGAAACAGGTGAGAGCGAAAGTTGTCTGCTCTGGGCCACAGCTTCGGCGGATCCTTCGCAGCGCAAGTACCAATCCGGCAAATAAACCTAGCCCCGGAAACAGTGATGTCTGAATGAACACTTCTCTTGTGCCTATCGAGATCGTTCTTCGTGCTGAAGCCTTCAAGACATCGACGACACCCCGTCACATCACACACAAAGGGCCTCTCGTGTCTCAGTTTATGCTTGCTATTGTTGTTGTTAGTAACTTATGATTGAAAAGTCGTGCAACGGCCTGACTGACTTTAGTTCTGACTTTGTCTTCAGCCAGGTATTGCAGCCTGAGCAATAGTGTCTATGGTCTGCGGTGGCAGGGGCAGTGACAACACTTGTTGAAGGACGAGGCTGTGACCATGTCGGATACTGTGCTTCGCTAGATATGGCGGTGCCCAGATGCATAGAATCGATGCGTTGAGTAGTGGCCTGAGCCTCCATGCTCCGATCCTCACCAAACACAGAAGTGTTCTCGATGCTGTACGGCGCGCCACTACCTCCATATCCCGAGTCTTCCGGTAGTGTATCACATTCGGATGGAAGATGTTGGTTTCTGTATGACTGGAATGAGGGCCCGTTTGCCTGAAAGTCGCCAGTAGTGGATATTCGTCGTGCAGGTTGGCCGTTATTGGACAACGGAGGGATGATAGGTGGATGCCAAGGACTATCGTCGTTGGAGTAGAAGTTGTAGAGGTTCCATGGAACTGGCGTTTCTCTAGAGGTCTGGGAGGTACTGGCATTTTTTGTTTGGGCAAATTGCTGCCGCTCAGATCCGAATATGGCATTGTTGCCTACTAGGTAGCGAGGTTGACTGGAGTTAGAGGCGTCCATTTCGATGGTCCGGCTTTATGACTCGGTTTGCAAGGGTTCGTCAGTATATCCTAGAAGCAGGGTGTCGGATTTCCCTAGTTCCCCGAGACGTTGAATAACAGATGTGGCGAAGCTATTACAAGATGGTTTTTGCCTAAGCAATGACTGAGCCGTTAAAATAGTCGAGTACGGAACTACCATTTCAATCAGTAACGGCTCACTATCTACGGAACTAGGAGTTACAAACGTCAGAGACCAATCGCGATCAGGGTGGCCTTGGAAGAAAACCTTTGAACATCTGTATTGAAGTCGAGCTTGCTTTGTCCGGCGATGTAGGTCGGTGAGTAGATGATGGGAAGTGGTATTGGGTAGCGCTAGGCCGGTGAGGCGTGAGAATCGTAAGGATAGGACAGGAGGCAGCGATCGATCCTCAGATATCCCTTGGGACCCCCTGGGACGTTTAGAGGATGGGAGAGGTTTCAGACGTGGCGAAGAGAGGTTGCGAACGGTCAACGGCCGAGGTCTGCAGGAGCCGGAGCCGGAGCGGGAGACGGAGATGTGGAGAGCAACAAAGGTTTCAGCGACGTAAGTCAGGGCGAAATAGGACCAAAGGCGATGATGATATTGTGACAAGATCAAGAACAACAGCAACAAAAATGGCCACGGCAAAGGCAGCTGCCTGGGGATCCAATATCGAACGAAGCAAAGTGGTGAAGTTAGTGGACGTTGGACGAGCTATGTTCCGACGAAGCCAGTGCTGCGTACAGGCTAAGGTTCCGGGTGCTGGTTCGCAAACGGGCGCCGCCCATGCACGACTCTTTGAGCAATTTGGATGCGAAAAGCTGCTGATCACGGGGACAGCGATTGAACAGCGCTTGGGTCGCCTCGAGAGGGAGCCGCCAGTACCTAGAGATTCGGGTAGATGTGTTGAGATTGTTGTTTGTGGAAAGAGGAATAAATCAACTCGGGCGTCCGAGACGTGCAATGCGCCCGGCACAAGGCAACCATCGTCATCCGGGTCGCCTCACTTTTGGCGGTCCACGGGGTGTTCACGGGGTGTTGAGGTGATATCAGCCAATGAGAGGGCCCCATCTCACCCTCCTGCGCTCACATTTTACTGTCCCTCTGCCCCTTCCCAGCGTCGGTGAGAAAAGAGGCAACCAGGAGCACCACCGCAAGGCAACCGCGAGGCAGCCCAACGTGAGGGGGCTCGGTCGTCATTTCAATCCAATCCAACCACCATCCTACGAATTACTTTGTAGAATCCAGACCAGATAATGGAAGTTAAGGTATCTTACACTTTGGGCTGCGAACAACAAAACCCTGACGCACCTCCTCATTTTCTCCTCTTCTGCGGCTGAAAATCCTAGAGATGTCAAATATCTAGTATGGATCCGTCCCTCAGCCATCCATGTCAAACAGATATGCACTGCACTCTGGTGGGCGTGATGCACTGTACTGCTGCGCCCTGCTTCAGTGCTGCTTCGCCCGGCCACTTTATCCATTTCCCATTTCCAAATTACAATTCACAGTTGAAGACGGGTCGCGCCCATCAGCAGAACTGCAGCGGGCTGGAGGGTGGAAACCCTCTCTCATTCGAAGTGAGACATCTGCAGCAATAGCTTGGAACAAGTCTTTGCATCCTTGATGAGAGTGTTGATTGGCATACGCCAGCTTTGTCCATGGCACTCGACTGCAGAGAGCCAAGTGGCCACCAGTATGCAAAAATCAAGCCAAGATCAATATGTTTGTTTGCTTGTTCATTTGTTTGTTTGCGTCTTCGCCCACATACTCATCTAAGGTACCTTACGTTCAGGGGCATGTCCACCTCCGTTGGGGACAAAAGAAGGATGGATCATGAGGTAGAAACGGTATTCAGCATGTACCACAACGGATATGGCCACCCAGGCATGATTTGGATACCTCCTGTCCACGGCACGATGCACTCTTTTACGGCCTCCTACAGCGTTTCTCTGCACATTGCCCACGCGAGTGCCCTTGCTACCTAGTACTTCGCGAGCTGTTTTCTCTTATCTCAGCCAGCTGTTTTCCGCGCCTCCAGTTCTACCGTTGGTCTGTGTCTGTATCTTTCTTTGATGCTCACGCTCAAACCTGGCGACCCGCAACTCAGTTACCCATGATGCACCTTTCACTGTGCCTTCCCGTCTGCTTGTGGCCTATTCAGCCCGTCAGAACTCAACGGGATGATGGAAGAATGAGTGCAGCTACCATAGTCACATTTTGTCCACCCGTTGCAGCTGCCTTGGACCATTCACTACCCTCATATCGTCCTGGCTCGGGAGCGCATCGTGATATCAGCGTTTGTCTCGAGGGCCTGCATCGGCCTGGAACTCGACCATTGCATGCATTCATGTGTGCCTTTTGCAGACGACAGGTCATCTCTCAACCACAGAGTCCCGATTTCAACCCCACAATACCCCGTTCAGGGGAACACGGGGACGGGGGCTAGGACCAGATGTGATATGGCGCGGTGCGAGTGCCAACCTTTAGTACCTCAAAGCTCCATGGATATCATCTCAGTCTCCTCGTCGCTCTCAAGCTCATGAGGTTGCCCCGATTGCGTCTCCTTCCTCTACAACACAGCACTACAGTTGTTGGAGGAGTCCCTCCATCCCATAGCTTTGCCACATGGACACGGCCAGCAAGTTGTACTCCATTAGAACGGCCACTCTTCTACATAACACCTTTGGCCAGTGCCTTGACATACACGGTGCGACAGGCACATATTTCGGTCGCTGTCATCCCAGGCTGTTTTGCGGATGTGTACATCTCCCCTATGCACTTGGACTATCTCAGCGACATTATGAAGGTGCAACGACTTAGTGGCGATTTTCGTCGAAGGAGAAACGATCTATCAAGTTTGAGATCCCAGGATCTATCCAGCGCTTGCTACCCACGGCGATGACGAGTATGCGGATGGACCGTTCTGGCAACGGCTGTATACCGGTTCATCGGCTTGTAGCTTCCCCCCCGGCTATGTTGTACTCGGCCTCGAGCTCACGTCGCTCATCTTGCCCAGGTAGTTGTAGCTACTCACGAGGAACCCCGAGAGGTTCCCGTAGCTATAAATTCTAGCTCTGGCCCGTTCAACTTGCCGCGTACCATCATTGCAAGTCCAAAGCACTCAAATTTGTTGAATACTGGTTCCGCCTAGTACAAGTTATTTTCTTCATCTTCGCATCGATCACAGTCTTGACTAGGTAACTCCTTGAAGCACACGTGAGTAACGTTCTTCCGGCTGGTCCCTCCTCACTGTTTTGACCCTAGCCCAGGTCACATCAAGTTCATCTCGCCAAATTCATCATGTGTGACTGGGAAGAGTTCCTCTTCACTTGCAACCACTCGGCAGTCCGCCTAAAGTCATACTGCCACTTCGCCCGGAACGACCCGAATCATCAGTGCTTTGGTGTCAAAGTGTTGCGCTGCTCTTGGCCACAATGCGTACCCTGCGATGATTGTCTAGCTACGTGGCGAGAAGCCGAGTCACATGGTCATTCGCAGTTTCAGCGAGGCAACTCCTTCGATGGGTAGGGCGCCTAGTTACAACATGGAGAGCCTGAACTTGGAGACGTGTGGATAGATCTTGTTTGGCTTCCTGGTTGCCTTATATACAGTTTCGTTGACGAAGTATCGACTAAATTCAGATATAAGTCGAGATTAGAGACTGGGAATGTTGTTGGGACGCTGGAAGCTACGGTGGAACGAAAACATGAAAAACCAATTCATCTTTGCTCGCAAGCCTTGGAATCAGTTTTGAGAAGAATTGTGTTAATTACCATGTACGCTTTTATTCTCAGCATCGAGTCGAACGTAATCTTTTTGGCGCTTGCTCTATATCCATGCTTGTTCATTCTGGCTAACAACGCTTTACCAATCTTATGTGTATTTCCAAGTCTCAAACCAATGCCCCCCGTTGTACAGCACATGACAGTGGGGAATCGAAATATGCGAGGGCCCTCGGCAAACGCAGTGCGAAGTCACAACTTCGGCCGGAGAGAACTGGTAGCTGCAGACACCGGGTCATAACTTTTCGGCCAGGAGCCGATCGCACAGCGCTCGGAACAGTATGACCGTGGCACACACGGAGATATGTAGGGGAATGGTTGTGCAATGGAGGTGAGCTCATAGCCTAAGAGAGTGCCGCTGTGGGCGTACCAGGCTCGGTATTTGTACTTAGAAAGCACCACTCAAGGAGACACTAGGGGAACGAATATTGTGTGTTTTAACAGTAAGAGGCCTATGCTTTGACTTTGTAGGATGGCGAGGGTGGTTGTTTCCGAGACAGTTTATACGGCGCTTGTAATTCTGACAAGGCTTCAGACTGCTAAGGACCGAGCTGTCAAAAGATGACGAAGTTTCATAACACATCCCGACTCGTTATACACAGATGCAGCCGTTAACAAATACGGCAAGAGATGTCAGTCGCCGAGTTATTTCATTAAGACAGCCTATGCTGAGAAACGTGTGTGACAGCGATGGCCGGCCTAAGTGCATTGGGGCCCACTGCGAAATGTATTGACATTGACACTTGAGAATACGGAAGAGAGCTCGCCTGCTGTAGCGGTGGAGTTGGAACTTGAGATCATAATTTGACTCGGGTCAGGGGAGGTAGTAGCCCGAGTAGTCAATCCATGTTGGTCGCCCCCTCAACGATGCCGACGACGCTGTACCGTTTCGAGAAGAAGGTAACCCAGTCATCCAGAACACCCTTCTCCTTGTCGTCAAGGTCTTGCCATTCGGGACTGACATCTTCGACCTCTTTAGATGTCTTTGCTAACGCCCTAGAGGCATCCTTGCCCGCGAACACTGTCACATGCGATTAATTTCACTCCTGAGCGGCCATCTATCGCAAGATTCTGGGACGAATCAGAACAAATATGGGAGGCTTCTTACTTTGGTATGAACCGCCCGGCTGATAGACCTTGTTTCCAGTCACATCGTATATTTTGCCCTATATACCACCAAGATCAGCTCTGCTCGCTAAGGGAGCGGTTCGAGGTTCAAGCGCGGAGACAAAGAACTCATGACGGCAAATCTGACTGAGGTGAAAAACATACCTTGATGGCCACATAGCATTTCCCACCGTTGGTTCCTGCCTTTTCCGTTAGCTTGGGTTCATATAGAGTTGGTGGTATTTTGCCGGATGATAGATCTCATCAATCAAATGCGATACCGTCGCGGACCGCAGCTGAGTCAAAATGCCACTTAGGTACAACGGAGCCATATGTTTCGAATCATGATCATAAATTCAAACTAGGCTCTGGTAGAAATGTAGCTGCTACGCTTCACCAGACGCTGTAGCCCACTTGACATCGACGAAGCTCAACTCATCAGGAGGGGTTGAAGAAAGTGATGCATACCGTCGGATTTGGCGAGTTCCTCAGCAGAAATCGGGTCGCTTTTTGGTGGATTTATCGTCACAGGCTGCTTGGGCTCGAATCTACCAGACATGATGATGACTGCTGTGCTTTGTGAATGAAAGAGAAAGATACAAAGATGGCGTATTTGAAAGACGGATGAGACTTGAAAGATGTCTCCCTCGGCTTCCCCACCGACCATTCACACAACTGTGCCACACACCAACACCTCGGCTGCCCAGCCACAACTGCACGGACCAATTACCTGTCGATCCTCGAAACCACCGCCGCAAGCTCTTCTTGAACATCGTCATTGTCTGTCGCCAACATCAACTTCAACGAGCACTACGCTCTCTCCAGCGCGGACCGACCATGTCAGTGTCCGCTGTTGCCTCGTTGAGGCCAATCCGGGCACAATGCCTCCGAAATGCGACAACAGCACTGCTCTCCGTCCAACTGCGATCGCCCTCCGCCACGGTCCAGCTTCGCGCTGTCATTGCACTACCCCCCGGATCGGTTCAGCGACGATTATTCTCCCACTCGGTCTCCCTCAAGATGGACGATCTATCAAATACAAAAAAAGGAGCGGAGAAGGATGATAAGCTGAATCAGCTCCCCAAGAGGCAACAACCCGTGCAGCTCATCACCTTCCGCGTATTCGCCGCGCGCGCTCTGGGTGCTGGACTCCGTAGTTTAACATTCGCGATGAGCCCAACGGGCATAAAGACGGCGTTTCGACAAAGCCCTGCATCTACGGTCCTAGGCCTAGTAGTGTATGTGATCTTCCATCTGTCCCTTCGTCTTGCCCATGTTCTCAACTGACCTTAAAAGGCTGCTTGTCATCGCATGTGTGATGGCATATACCGTTCGCCTGTACTTCACATATTTCTACCACTCGCAGTTCACGAGATACCCAAAGCCCATCGCCAATGCTTTACGACGCGCTCTTTACTACACCAACATCGCCCCCGATGCCGAGCTAGCCTTGAAGTACTATAGAAGGGCGATGGATCTATGCGCAGAACACGGGCTGGACCCATTCTCGGATGAAGTTCTAGGTATCAGGATCCAGACTTCGTACTGGCTACAGAAGATCGGTAATTTCAAGGGCACAATCCAGGTTCTCGAGTCAGTGAGCAGCGACTGCAAAAAGTGGATCGAGGTAATGGAGCAGTCCGTTCGAGACGGCAAGGTGGATAGCGAAGGGAGACTCGTCAAAACTGCGGCCGAAATTGCAGAGGCTGCGAAGGAGGCTAAAGCGAAGGCCGAGAGTGACGTTGCTACTACTGCCGACGGGGTGGTGGATGAAGAGTTCGTACCGGAAAATTTATGGCACAAGCGACGGCGACTTCTCGCCAAAGCTGTCGCAACCTCCGTCAAGCTGGGAGAACTCTACGCGGACGAACACGTCATGGATCCAGACAACTCTCAAATACACCTGGTGTGGGCTGTTGAGTCTGCTCTCAATGAGTTCCGCCGACGCAAGGACGAGGGCGTCAAGCCCGATGAAGGCGACTGGCTCTCGCCAGAAGCGCTTGGTGGCTCTATGGAGTCGCTGGGCAACAACTACGAAAGAAAGTCACAGTTCCATCTCGCCATACCCCTATTCTTCCAGGCTCTCCGCCTATGCGAAAGCCCCTGTCACCGCGCCGTCATCATGAACAACCTAGCAGCAAGTTTTGCTCAGTTCCCCATTTTCTCCCCCAACCTGAAAGCGCCCACCGGCGCGGCCCTGGATGCTTCAGAACCCGCCATGCCAGCGACCCGGAAAGAGTGTCTCGAGGCCGCCGAGAACTGGGCTGAGAATGCCTACACCCATGCCGAGGACGTCAAGGGCGATGACCGTACGCCAGAGTGCGACGAGGCTTGCGCCGTTGCCCTCTGCAATTGGGGTGATGTCGCTGCCTTGATGGGCAAGACGGAGCTTGCGCGGAAGAAGTATCTGCAGTGTATCGAGATGGGCAAGAAACTCGACTTCCCCGACGCGGTTAAACAGGCCCAGGGCGGGCTGCGGCAGCTATACTCGACACAACAAGCAAAGAACTAAATCTCCTACTACTCTACCTAGCTTACATATACCCTCCCAGCTACAACATGTACATTTACAGCCGGATTTACACTATGAAAGTCCTTAGATTATAGTCTCATGGAAAACATCTACCTTGAGATTTGAGATGACAAATGAAGTACTTTCCAGAGTTTGCTGAAGCTAAAGAAAGCCGAATGTATAGAAACCTCACACTCTCGGCAATTTCAGCAAGTATATCGGTCTACCTCCTTGGATGTTGAAGCTGTAGGTCATCACATGACCCTCCCCGTGATGACCCCCACCAACCGCGGGGCAAGCGCCTCGGCACCGATTAATCCGGTCCAACCCTAATCGCGAGCCATTTCGTCAACCCCACGAGAAATTCCGCCCTGAAATTCGCACGCCTAAATCACCACCACGCCCACTCCAAGCCAATTCACATCTCAGACGCAGGATTAGACCTCTTTGCGTTCTTCCCCCCCATACAAAACCGTCGCAATGGCTCCCACTCAAGCAGTATGTACATGACACCGCTTTGCTGTTGGCGCGCCTCAGCGCAAGCCGAGGTGCGCCGCGAAAACGCAGTAGGCTAAGTGTCGTCTCCAACAGTCCAAGAAGCCCACGGGCAAGGTCCAGAAGCAGACTAAGAAGGTATGGAAGAGAAGATCTCCCTCTCCGTTTGTGGAAGCAATCAAACCTGCTGGTTGGAGGAAGTTGCTAACGAGACCACGCAATAGTTCATCATCAACGCTCAGCAGCCCGCTAGCGACAAGATCTTCGATGTCGCCGCCTTCGAGAAGTTCCTCCAGGAGCGCATCAAGGTCGAGGGCCGCACCAACAACCTCGGCGACGACGTTGTCATCCAGCAGCAGGGCGAGGGCAAGATCGAGATCATTGCCCACAACGACCTGTCTGGCCGCTACCTCAAGTACCTGTACGCCGCCGCCTCACCCCGCTACGACAGAACACCCCCCGGCTAACATCCCCCACAGGACCAAGAAGTTCCTCAAGAAGCAGCAGCTTCGCGACTGGCTTCGCGTCGTCTCCACCTCGCGTGGTGTCTACGAGCTCAAGTTCTTCAACGTCGTTAACGACGAGGCTGACGAGGACGACGAGTAAAGGGTTGCTTTGCATCGGACCGGCGCAGGGAAATTGGTCGGTGGACCGGGGACCGGAAAAGTTTAGGACTTGGGACTTGGCCAATAGACCCAGCCATTTTGTGTGACACACACTTGCTTGTTCTTGTTCTATGTGGTTGCGCGATTGTGACGCCGTGCTATCAATGATGAAGGGAGTAGATGCCCGACCTTTCAAGGTCTTGTTACAGTGTTTGTACAAAACGCAGTGGTTATAACCCTCTGACGAAACGCCGTCGTCGCCTCAATTCAAGGCCCGCATGACGGCCTCAAATGCCACCAAAGCACACGCATTCGCCGGAAACGCTCTCAGAAAGCACGGCACAAAGCCCCTCCAGTATCCCTTCCACCCGCTCTCCTTGTAGACTGCCTTGGCGGCGTCCTTCCACCGCGGAAACTTTCTAGTGCCGTCCTTCAGCCCACCGCCCAACGGGTCCGTCATAATGCGCTGCTTGACCACGTCGCTCGGGTAGCTGGTCAGCCAGAAGATTTGAGCGCTCAACCCACCGGCCCAGAAGTTGACCATGGGCGCGCTCAAGCTCGTCCGCTCGCGCAGCCAGCGGCTGACGACATTGTAGCTGCCCCACCAGCAGAAGAAGAAGGTCCGGAAGAGCAGCGTCGCCGACAATCCGTGGTAGACGCCCGCGACGCCGTGGTAGCGGTGGATCTTGCGCAGACAGTCGATGGGCCCAGCGTACAGGCGGTCGGCCTTGTTGGCGGCGTACTGGATCTGCAGGCGCGCCTTGACGTGCTCGACGGGGGCGGCGATGAAGCTGACGGTAGCGCCGGCCAGGACGCCGGCGAGGCC
>JAANBC010000261.1:0-43338 GCA_014621405.1 Stylonectria norvegica
GTGGAGGCGGAGGACGTCGCGGTCGTAGACGGCGCGGCGGGAGGCGTTGGAGAGGACGGTGTAGGACTCGGAGAGCAGGGCGAAGCTGTGTGAGGCGTTGGGGTTGCCTGGGTTGGCGTCGGGGTGGTGCGTTTTGGAGAGGGCGTAGAAGGACCTGTATATGTGGTAGTTGGTGGTTAGCTAACTGTCTTCTGCGAGCTTTCTTCTGCGAGCTCAACTGCGACGCCAGAAAGACGCTGGGGAGGGAACCGACTTCTTGATATCAGCAGGCGTGGCATCGTGGCGCACGTTCAGCCGTTCGTAGTGGTTCTTCAGCGCAGCTTCATCGCGCAGCCGGGGCGAGGCATGAAAGGCACGGGCCCGACACCGGAGCGTCACGGGGAGGAGTGGCAGTCCATGGGGAGAAGCATGGTTGGCGGCCCGCAGCAGGAGAGGGTGGCTACGGAGGGAAGAGGGACGCAGCGGCATGCCTCATCACGGGAATTGGGCGGCGAGGAGATGCGAGGAGGGAGGAGGAAGGGGAATGGAGGCGCGGGAAGAGGTCGGAGGGTCGGCTTGGGTGGATGGTGATGTAATGAACTTTTGCGGGTGCGGCAGGGTGAGATGCGGTTATGTATCTAGCGGGGCATTTGTCTAACGGGATCTATTGGTTTTCACTCCTTCAGGACCATCATGGTGATGATGAGAATGATAAAATTCACTTGATCAAGACTTAAGAACACAGGTTTGGTAGTTCAGCCAAAGACTGGCCGGGAATATGACATTTGTTCTTAGTCGGGGCTTTTCTGCTACCCAATCCCATCCCATTATACTGGCCTTGTTTCTATATTCATTGCCCATGATTCACTCCGCCCATTCTATCCCATACCCAAACCCAGGAACTGTACCGTACCGAAACCTAGGAACCCATCATCGCTATCCTACACTCGCCGTCATCAAGCCTTCGGACGTTTAAACGGATGGGCCTCCGTGTTCAACACCCAGTCGTCTAGGTTTATAAGGTTGTCGTCTTCAAAGATGAGATAGAAATACTTGGTCGTCTCTGAGAGCCAGAACGTCTGTTGTCGACATGTTAGCATCTGTTCGTACTCCCCAGGAACGGTAACTCACCTCCATGGAATCCGCCTTCTCACTGGCGTGGTGCCTCACATCCTCCACAGCCGCAAATGCCAGCTCCGTCTCGGACTCCTGCACAATGCCCTGCCACATGCGCCATGCGGCGTCACGCCAGGCCTGGTCACCGGTGATACGCCACATGTAAAAGACACTCTCGATAGCCTCGGGCCGTAGCAGATACCGCGCATCTCTAACTCGCTTGAAGCCACCGGGGAGGCTATCGTCTATGCCCTTGGCCTTCTTCGCATCGAAAGCACACGGTCCTTCGAGTTCCTTGCAAGCCGTGAGCTGCGAAATCTCGGGCATGATATTGGTAGGGAAAGAGTCGTAAGCCCAGACGCAACCGTCTGTTAGACGAGTCCCAATTCCAATGTAATCATCCCGCTTGAGTAGTTTTCCGGCGAGAGCGTACATTCCGCCGGCAAAGCACGTCAGATGCTGCATCTCAGCAGTGAGATCAGTTTCACCCTTCTTATGCGAGACGGAATTCCCTGCCATCAAGATATCTTCGTCTCTAGGCGTCATGGGACGGTAAAGCAGATGGGCGACAGCAGCGTCCAGTGCCTTTGTCGTCATCTGCGCGTACTCAGGGTCGAGGCCACCGAGAAGGGCGTGCATCTTGGGCAGATACTCGTACAACGAGTCGGCGCCAGCTCCAATGGTGTACTGGGCCGTTTCCATGGTCTCGGCGCGGTAATCCATGATGTGTGGCCACAAGCCGGGGATCCTCGTCTTATCCTGGTGTCGGAAGAAGAACTGTTTGACACGCTCCGTGGCATCGTAGTACTTAGGATCACCTGTGATCTGACTTAGGCGTGTGAACTCAAGGCTCATGGAGCCACCAGCAGCACCCGACATGGCTTCATCGGCCTGCTGCTTGCCGCTCTTGGCCTTGTCGAAGTACAGCCAGTGCGAGGGCAACCGGTTGGGAGTATCGAACGTGGCATACAGCATATCGCCAAGCTCAACGGCTTTGGCGAGTAGGACAGGCTCGCCTGAGAGATCGTAGGCCGCAATGAGACCGCCGAGATGTCGAATAGTGACCTCGAATAGATTAAGGAACTTATCGCTAGTCCTAGCGAAATCTATCAAGGCAACTTCCTGGACAGCCTTGTGAAAGTCATCTTTAAGGTCCATGATCCATAGGGTATCGAGGGCATCCACGAGCTGAGCGGACCACCCCGAGAAGCTTTGTTTGCCCTTCCCGGACAATGGCATGAGCTCGTCCTGGCCCCAGGCATAGAGCTTGTAAGCATCCCAACTCTTGACGAAGGCCTTCTTGACGGCAGCCCTGCGGGCGCGGGAGTGGTCCGTCTCACTGGACGTGGCCGTCTTCTTGGCCTGGACCGGCGGGAGCTTCGCGGATGCACCGGCCGGGGGAGCCTTCATGTCGGTGACGGGGAAGAAGACTTGGTTCTGAGCCCAATCATAGCTGCTGGGTACATAGCGAACGGAGTCACCGAAGGTCGATGCGGCGTCCAAGCTGGGGGTGAAGCTGTGCCACAGGAACAGCGAGACGCAGGCGAAGGCCACGAGCGCGACGTAGCGACGACTGAGTCGTCCCTGGAGTTGGCTTAACATGGCATTAGCATTAGCATTAGCATACGCATTCCGGTCCGACATAGACCCAATACGAAGCTGGTGAGAGCAAGGCGCGCAACAAGGGAGCGAATTAGAAGGAATGACGAGATCGATGTTGATATTGATGACAGGTTGAAGAACGAGAATGAGTGATGAGGCCGCTGGCTGCTTCTTTACTGCTGACGTCGGGCCTGCCATGGATATAAACCAGCGCCCCACAAGCCTGCTAGGATTCTAGGGAAGCTCGCCCGCTGCAAGCCCCTGGAAGTGGAGGCCAAAAGTGAGGTGGCTTTTTGGAGGCTTCAACACGAGCCCAAGTTTCAATGGAAAGTTGCCAGGGGATCTGGCCCGTTGCTTCCATTGGCTCATCGGCCGGGATAGTCTGCTGCTGTTGCACTGGAACGTCGGCTGGTTTTCGTTGGACCCGCTATTTCACATGTAGTGTAACGGGCAGCCATGCACGGAACCTCCAACTGTACCAAGATAGATCCTTAGCACTTCTATCATGGAAGCTCCATGGGTTATCAAACGTCTATACTGAGCATGTTCTGCTGGACAAAGTAGACCAGGTCTTATTGTGATTCACCCACTTGTTCAAGAAATGTATGCATAAGAACTTGGTAGATTTATGCGTAGATGCAAAAGTGCACCTTCAAAACCTCCAACGCCCGTTTTTATGCTTGAATTAAACTTCACGTACTTAATTCGTTCAACCTTATTTACGCATTCCACCGTTACACTGTACACTTCAAAAGTCATCTGCTCAAAGCCTTGTACCGATCAATAATTGCATGACGATTTTAGCACAACGGATTGCACTGGCACATCTACTTGCGCAGTTCTCTCAAGGAACGTATTTAGTTAGTATCTGTCTTTAAAAGAGTGGCTATGGTCAGTCTGAAATCATGCTGGTACCCGAAGCACCCGCCGTCCAAAGACTCAAGGATGAATCCCGCAAGCTGAAGTTAGCCATCCTTGCACGTTGCCGTTGCTGCCAGAAACAATATCTGTAGCGAGGCCTTCTTCTCCCTTCGGATTCACCGTCGTTCTCGTCGTCTTCTCCCGGGATTTCGCAACTCATCCTCTGTTCCCCCATCCCTTCCTATCCCGTCCCCCTTGCTACTGCAATACTGTGGTGTGAATATCAAGACAATTTGTACCTGTCGGGTCATGGCGACCGCTGTGGCAGCCGCGGACCAAGCCACAGGCACGTGTCTTCGTAGTCTGCGTTGTCCGGGGCTGACCAGCCAGGCTGCGTCGAGAATCAGACGCGAGACCGTCTCCAAAGGTCGGGGTGTTGGACCGATTCGACCTTGGCGGCAAGGCGTTTCCGCTAGGAACAGCTGCTTACCGACCGTCGTTGATGGTTCTGGCGGAAGCAAGCCCTGCTAATGTGCCCTGGGGATGCAAAATATGTGTCATCGCCTACTCGTAACTCTCACGTCGTCATTCAGTCGTAGCCGCCGCCGATTTGGCTGTGGAAGGCCGTGCTAATGCTCTTCTCATCATCGTCATATCGGCGTCCGAATCCGTTACCCGGCACCATTCGACCACTGCTTTCAACATATTGCTTCAGACGGTCGCTTTGGCTGTACGAGACGGGGCGCATCCCGGTAACTGCATCGTGCAGTCCAGCTCCAAGACTGACGCCGCCTTGACCCACGCCTTTGCCGCCGATAACACTCGTGGTCGTATCCGTGAACTCAGAGTTCGCAACACTCTCTCCAGCAATGCTCTCGGTGCCGCGGCCACGGTTGCGGTTCCCACGCCCGGGAGCAGAAACTCCAGGTAAACCGGGCCATTGGTCAGGGGTGAAGCTGGAGAACATTGGCGGGAACGCGCTGTTCAGCGCAGCTCCACCAAACGCAGAGCTGTGGATCGAGGACGCATCGTCGGGGATGTATGAAACCATCGAGCCTGAATCGAAGTCGCGGCCAGGAGGTGCTCCGTTGAAACGTCCATTAGGGACGCCACCAACCGGAGTATACTGCTGCTGCGCCTGCTGGTTCTTTTGGCGGTAGCTAACCTTAGGGCGGCTGAATTGCAAGAGACAAGCCTGCAGATTGGTCAAGGGACCCTCGACGAAGCACTTTCGGTCTTTGAAGTGAACAAGAAGATTATGCCAGAGCTCATGCTTGGATAGAACCTTCGGGTTGCCGAGGATGACAAGCCCATACTTGGCCCGAGTTAGTGCAACATTGAGACGGCGCGGGTCCGAAAGGAAGCCAATGCCCTGGTTATCGTTGGATCGGACACAAGAGAGAACGATGAAATCCTTTTCACGTCCCTGGAAGGCATCGACTGACGCCACCTCCACCTCCTTGTAAAACTCCTTCTTGTAGGTGCCAGAATTTTGCATCGTCGTCACGATGTAGCTCCTCTGGCCCTCGTACGGTGTAATGACACCAATATCGGCTGGCTTCACACCAGCCTTGAACAGTCGCGTGACGGCCTTTTCAACATTGGATGCCTCGGTTCGGTTGAGGTATGAGGTTCCCGACGCCGAAATCTCTTCATGGCCAAGGTTTGACCAAAACATCATGGGCATCTCGGCAACGGGCCAAGGGAAGTCAACATCCTTCCTCAAGCGATTCTCGTGTGTGACACCGTTCTGTAGCGTTCCTTCATAGAACATGTTGGATGGAAACTCGGAGAGACAGGGGTGCATGCGATACTGGACGTTCAGCCGGATTGGCGAAAGCTGGAGGTTGACTAGGCGCTCAAAGAGGGACTGGTTCAGTCCAGCCTTGGCTGCCTTTTTGTTCATGATGACGGGGCCAAGCTGCTTGTGGTCCCCAACGAGGACGACTTGCTTACATCCAAGTACGAGCGGAATCATACACTCAGGTTCCGCAGACTGAGTTGACTCGTCAATGAGGACGTTGCGGAACTTCATCTTGGACAGACGTGGGTCGCCTGCACCAACACAGGTGCAGCAAACAACATCGGCGTTGTTAAGAATATCCCGTTCGGCAGATTTAGTGAGCTGCTTGAACTTCTTCTCATCCTGGCTAGAGAGCTCACCCAGCTCGTTCTTGAGTTGGGAGAGCTTCACAAGCTCGCTGTTGTGCTCTGACATGCGGACTTGCTCATGCAGGGCAAGGAAGCTGACGGAAGATTCGACATCCTCGCGAGATTTGGCAGTAAGACGAACCACCTTCAGTCCAGTAAGGTGGACACGCTCGCATAGCTGATCGACAGCGACGTTGGATGGTGCGCAAACCAGAACCTGCCCGGCACTGATCTTTGCAAGATGATAGATGATGGTGGCAGAAGTCACCGTCTTTCCAGTTCCGGGGGGGCCCTGGATAAGACTGAGAGGCTTGTGGAGGACAGTCCTGATAGCGTCGACCTGGCTGGGGTTGAGATCAGGAAGGCCAGGGGCGGACCACTTCTTAGGGATGTTCGTCTTCATGGGCTGTAGTGCAACCTCGTGGCCAAGCAACGTGTGGAAGATGTAGCCCGAGACACTCATGTCATCAACGGCGAATGTCTTCATGGCAAGCTGCATACGATCGTACGAGGTAGCCTTCCAGACATAGTCGGCAGAGAAGTTGTGTGAGAGGTCGGCAGGAACCAGCTTCTCGTTTCCAGTTTTTCGTAGTTCCAGCGTCACCTCATCAGACTGGTTGTTGGGGATCTTGATAACATATCCGACACCCTCCCATGGAGCTCGTAGTTCGCCCTTGTATCGAAGTCGCATCTCGTCGCCAACAGCAAGCTTGACATCCCCGGATTCGATCTTGTGCAAGTTGAAGCTTACAAGGTGCTTGTTGTTGAGGCCATAATCCCAGCGCACCGTCAAGCCGTCCTCAGACTGGGCCTCCTTGAGCTTCTTGTCATAGTCGGACTCCATCTTAACCAGAGGTCCAAAAATGTTCTGATAATGGTAGGGATCGTCGTACTTAAGCAAGACTGGGTGGGGGTCGTCGTCGACATTCGCGGCTTTCTCTAGGTCCACCACAGTAGCCTTGGAATCAATTTTCCACATTTCCTCCAGCTTTGCAATCATGTTCGGGGTCAAATGACGGGCTCGGAGCTGTTCGGCATCGGAGGGGGTGGCTACGAGCCATGGTAGGAAGGCTCGTTCTTCGATGAGTGGCTGCCATCGTGAAGTATCCCAGTTCATGTCCTTATTAGAGGTGTTTGCGGCACAGGGTTGTCGGCACAGTAGGACAACAACCGTGTCGGATTTCGCAGGAATGAATCCCAAAAGGAATGCATTCTTTGTACCGCAGTTGTAGCATTCGAGAACCGTATCGCCCAGAGTCGACTCGGGATGTAGCTGAACTTCCTTGTGACGCGCTCGGACGAGGTGGTTGACGATATGCGTCGAAGTGCCGTTGCCACGAGCGCTGCAGAACCACTTGTTACAAGTAAGGCATTTGACCACGCAGGCCGGGGAGTGGATGCCGCAGTAACTGTACACCGTCAGCGGTGATCGTGCAAAGTCTTCAGCAGTGTACCTACGCGCAAGCGTGAGACGGGAGCTCCTTCTCCGCCTCGGGGCCATTGAGCTTAAGTCCCGTCAGAGCATCAATAGGTATACTGTTCAGACTGTCATTATCGTCTTCCTCGTAGACTTCGGTCTGATTGTCGTCGTCATCGGCTCGGCGGCGGCCAGTGAGGCCTCCGAGTTTCTCGTAGAGTAGGCTCTCGTCAGGGTCGATCGCAGACAAGTCGTCGGCGCCAGCTTTGATGGCAGCGGCAGAGTCGGATATCAGGTGGTTCCCGACATGGGTAAAGGCGCCCTCCATGTTACTGTAGTTGTAGGTTGTAGATTCCTGTCGGCTATAGGCTTCCTATCGAGCTTATGAGCAACTACACAGCGCCACGTATCCAGTAGCGACGTTCAGAGAACCGTCTCTGACGAAGCTTCCCTCCTCGAGGTATCGAATGCGACTCACCTACGAGTATTGATCTTTCGAAAGAGATCCGTGCGAAAGCCTTGGGATGGCTCACGCTTCGGTGGGACTAAGAGAGATCGGGAGTTGAAGATGGTTGGCAAGGTCACATCATCGCAAAAAAGGGTTCGCTGGAGAGGGGTCGGGGCGATAGCCGTCGATAGTGTTGGTCGAAAGGTTAATACTAGGAACAATCTTTCCGCATGACAGAACCTCAGGTAGCCGGCAAGAATTAGATTTTCTCATGAACCAGATTTGTATCAATGGCAGAGTGACAGGACGACCCTCTTGTTGGCGGAGTTTGGTGGGACACTTGCGACCACGTGATGGGACTTGCCTCTTATCGATAGACGCATGAATTGCGGCGAAACCGATAAGGCAACTTTTTTCTAAGGTACTTGCTCGAAAACTTAAAGGCATCCCCCCCCAAGTACCTATTTGCGCTTCACGGCTTGTGTTCTTGAACGAACTACTAGTACCTCTTGTTCAAAATGATTGTAAGTCGGCGGCTCTGTATACCAGTCTTTGCCGCTCGCTGACCACGCGCAATTAGCGAAAACAAGCACGCCAACGGCGGGATTACCTGTACCGACGGGCTCTTCTACTGCGGGACGCCGAGATCAGCGAGAAGAGAGCAAAGTTGAGATCGTCCTTGGCCTCCGGAAAACCATTAGATCCCACGATCGCAAACGACAAGGCGTTGAGGAAAGACTACCAATACGACGAGTCGCGACCCGATCTCACTACCAACGAAGAACTCGACCTCGACGATGAGTACGCCCAACTTTCTGGGATCGTGGACCCCCGCATCCTGGTTACGACATCCCGCGATCCCTCTGCAAGATTGGCCGCGTTCGCCAAAGAGATTCGGTTGCTTTTACCGACATCAATGCGCCTCAACCGTGGAAACGTCATTCTTCCCGAGCTAGCCAGAACCGCGCGGTCTGCTGGGCTGTCCGACATCGTGCTGCTCCACGAGCACCGTGGTACCCCCACGGCGTTAACACTATCCCACTTCCCCCATGGCCCGACAGTGTCGTTCTCGCTGCATAACGTCGTGTTGCGCCACGACATTCCGGGCACTGTTCGAGGAACAGTCAGCGAAGTTTACCCGCATCTTATCTTCGATGGATTCACCAGCCGGTTGGGAGAGCGGGTTTGTAAGGTGCTGAAACACATATTTCCTCCGCGGGAAGCCATCACGAGCAAGAAGACGGCTGGCGAACGAGTTATCACATTCAAGAACATTGAAGACAGCATTGAAGTACGGCACCACGTCTACGTCCGAACAGGCTATGATAGCGTCGAACTGTCTGAGGTTGGCCCGCGAATGACGATGAGGATGTTTGAGATCCGCAACGGCACTCTGGAGAACAAGGAAGGCGACGTTGAGTGGCATCTTACACAATACACGCGGACAGCCAAGAAGAAGAACTACCTTTGAGCAGGACTTTTCGGATTAGCCTGTATTGGTGGTCTCATGTGATGCTTCGACTGCGAAGCTAATGACTGGGCATACATATGCTGCTGGCTTCTAAACTACGAGGAGCGATCACAACTAAAGGAACCGGAGGGATCGGTTAGCCTGGTCGGGTCATTGAGCTGCGCATCTTCCCGAAATGGCAATATCTGGTTCGCTCAAGCGGCTACGGCTCGCTGCGATGGCAACGAAGGCAGCCTTGAGAGATACGACCGCGCCAGGTGACGCGGCAAGCAATCGCTTTGAGACTGTATTTTGGAGTTTGGAGAACAAGGGGAAAATGCGACATTGTTCTTTTGGATGGATATGGCTGGCCATGACGAGAAACTAAACATCAACGTCGACTGCCTTACACACATTTGTATTTAAAGCAAATCCTGGGTGCCCTGGCAATGGTGGTTTTGTAGGAGCGGGAACAGTAAATGATCCCCATTGGTTTGTGATGGCTGTCGTCCAGGATGCCCCGGAACGGCGCGGAGAGAAACCCCCATGACGGCGCGGATCTGGACCGTCGGAGCAGGCAGCGGCTTAGAGATGAGACTATCCGAATGCACAAATCAACAGCTTTACACGTATGCAAGGCTGAACATTCGTGGCCAACTCATTGTCACCAAGCCGTTTTGATTTGACAAGGGGAGACCATGAAGGGTGGATCAGACAAAGCCGCCATGGTGGGCGTATGTGGCACCATGTTTCAATGGCGAGCAGGAAAGAGATTGGCACACGAAAGATCTTCACGTAAGTTCTGACTGTGCAGTATTAATTACCTGCAGTAAGGTAATTAATTGTGAGAGCGTATTACAACCAATCTAAGGCTGAAAAGCTTGACCATCCAATAAGGAAGTGACTGCAAGACTGCCACTTTTCTACTTTCATTGCAGCTATGACTGAACCGTCCAACACGCTTCTAAGTTAGAAATCGAAGAGGCGTCTCCAGTCTGTCGCACTCCTCGGCTGAGTTCAATGTTCCAACGGCCCACAGCCCAAGGACCTGCCACTAGGTATACAGAGACGCATACACGCGCATTCGCCTGTTAAAACGTGTGGCCACAGCCTCAATGAGTGACGTTTTAGCGACCGATAAACCTCCCCAGGAGAGCTAGGCCGGTGCTTATTTTAGTATTTTAGGGGCTCCCCGCCACCTGCACACGCACGGGATCGGGGACCCGACTCTGCCGAGCCCATGAATGATGCAGCGGCGAGCAGCCTTAAAGTCCGCGTCCGTACACGCCGATGCGAGATGCTCATAAGCAAGCCAACGCGGGCAGCCGTGGAACTCATTGTCTGTTAATTTGTTATCAATTGATAACTCCGTCGATTCCTTCTGTGTTGTGCATTGATCTCGTCGACCTCGAACCCCGTTCCGCTGTCCATTTTCTTTTAATCAAATCCATACATCTCATCAGCCACAGCCCTCCACTACTACGACCCCTTCTAGAAGGTCTTCAGCGGTACACACCTGTCCCACAGCGGCCGACCTCCACTGACGCAGGCCTACGGGGGATTGCTGCACCCTGAACGACTGGTCGTCCCACCCTCTCAGTCTCTCCTCCAATCACAGCCCTCGACAATTTACGTCCGCCACGGAACTTGGCGCGCCTGAGCCAGGAAGTCCCCCCGAGGACCCTCACTCCCAGCTCTCCGGGCTCATCTCCTCTGAGCCTCCAGTCTGACTGCTGAGCCTCTCCCATCACCAAACCCGCCATTGCTATCCAGCATCGCTGCCCACCATGTCCTACGACCAGTACAACCAGAATCCCTACCAGCAGGCTCCTGCTCAGGAGGCTGGCTACGGTCAGGTAAGCTGCTCTTCCGCTGCTCTGCCGTTGCCTCAGCGCGCAACAACACACACGGACGAGCTCGGTAAGCTGACACAAGTCGTGATGATTCAGGCCAACCCCTACGCCCAGGACCAGCCGCAGGGCCACAATCAGTACGAGATGCAGGACTACAACAACAATCCCACCACCGGAGGCACCACCGGAGGCACCGCCTACGAGCAGCACCCGCCCAGCGCCACCAGTCTGTCGCAGCAGGAGTTCCTCAACCGCGTGCAGACCCTGCGCAACGAGATCAAGGGCCTCACCACCGACGTCGACTACATCGGCCAGCTCCATCAGCGCACCCTCAGCAGCACCGACGGATCCGCCAACCAGCAGCTGGAGCAGTACGTGTCGCAGACCCAGATCCGCAACACCGCCATCAAGGACGGCATCAAGGGCCTCGAGCGCGACCTCGCCAAGACCACCGACGGCTCCCGCAACACAAAGTCCACCCAGCTGCAATCCCTCAAGACCTTCTTCAAGTCCGAGCTCGACAAGTACCAGAGCATCGAGCGCGACTACCAGCAGCGTTACCGCGAGCAGATTGCGAGGCAGTACCGCATCGTCAACCCTGATGCTACCGAGGAAGAAGTCCAGCAGGCATCCGAGGCAGATTGGGGTAACGAGGGCGTTTTCCAGACCGCGGTAAGCACAACCATCTGCGCAACCTCGAACCCAATTATCATTTCAACTAACGCGAAACGCCAATAGCTGCGGACAAATCGCACCGGTCACGCCAGTTCTGTGCTAGGTAACGTGCGCGCTCGCCACAACGAGCTCCAACGCATCGAGCAGACCATCTCCGAGATTGCGCTTCTGTACCAGGAGCTCGCAACCCTCGTCGAGCAGCAGGAGCCTGTTATTCAAGCCGCCGAGACCAACGCCGTCAACACGGTGGAGAACATCGAGAAGGGCAATGAGCAAGTGAAGGTTGCCACCGATCACGCCCGCCGCCGCCGCAAGCTCAAGTGGTGGTGCGCCCTCGTCGTCTTTCTCATCGTCCTCGCCATCGCCCTTGGTGTGGGTCTCGGTGTTGCGTTGACGAAGAAGAACACCTAGGGACTTGTTCAGTCGTCATCACCGTCGCCGCCGTCGCCATCGCCCTCATCATCATAACCCCCCGAAGAGCTGTTTCTTTTGGCATGCTTATAGACCATGATGATGTTCCTGCTTTTTACCGCTGCAAATCACTGCTACCTACCGTACGCGACCCAGTATACGAAAGGCCACCACCGTACTTACTTAATTCTCTCCTCCCCGGAAGCGTCGGCTTCGCCGCGGGAGGAAAACCAACCATTGGAGGCACCGGAGGAGATGGGAAAGAGCTCATGAAAAAAGGGTTATGAAGGGATCATTCTGTGTTTTTCCGTTTCGTTTATCTTTTCTTTCTCCTGTAGGAATACTTCTGCTTGGGATGCAGTCGAGTTCTGGAATCGTGTATCTAGTTGATCCAGAACGTGATTTGGATGCATGTGGGCTCTCCCACACAGTTAATACTATGTTTTACGCGATACAATACGGGCAGAGAAGTTGCACACACAAAGGACACGAAACCTGAAGATTAGATCAAGATTAAAACATACGTCTGCTGTGTTTGACTTGAACTGTCCAACCAGAGCGTCCGAGTGTGCGTGTGCCTAGGTGCTCACAGATACTACTATGCCGACCGAAGATGGTAAACAGGTGAGGGATGTACTATTATATACAGGTACAGTAGGGGTTCATGTTGCATTACACTCCCGACGCCGAAGCATGAGCCTCACTTCCCCGTGTGAGACGCGAACGCGCCGGACGAGCTCGCTGGGGCATATCCGCAACCCATCCAAGATCGGCCAACTCTCTCCAAATTCATACACTTACACGCCAAGCCCGTCTCGCCGCCGCCTCATATCTCGTACAAACTTATTGGGGGGGTCCCATGCTGCGCAGGCCACCGGGGCCACCACCGGCCAGCTTGGCGGCCAGCTTGGGGTACTTCTCGGTGACTTGGACCTGCGTTCTCGTCGCCTCGGCGTAAGACAGGGCGTTGACGATCTCGCCCTCGGTTCGGGCGAGCTCTGCTGCGCGCTCAAAGTACTTAAGGGCGGCGGGGACATTGTTCTGCTGGAGGAGGAGCTGGGCCATGGTGGCGACAGCGATGTCACACTCCGGATCGACTACAAAACTGTTAGCAAATGCGAGTTCGGGTGGTCAGGCATGACGGAAGCATGTCGGAGTACTCACTGATCAGAGCCTTCTGGCAGAGCTTCTCCGCCTCCTTGAAGTCCTGCTTCCACTGGAACAAGGCAAGGGCCTTGTTAATGAGAGGCAAGACGTTCATTGCCATGGGCTTAGTCTGCTTCTCCATCTCCATGGCAGTGTCGAACTTCTCAATTGCTTCCGAGAAGTTGCCCTGGTCAAGCAGGAGCTCGCCGTAGTAGTTGTAGACGTCGGGGACCTTGGGAAAGTTCTTAATGCATCGTCGGAAGGTAGCCATGGAGGACGCGATTGAGCCCATCTTGTACTGAGTTACACCGAGCTGGATATGAGAGAAGATGAAGTCCTTATCCAAATCAATGGACTTCTGGTAATCCTTCTGGGCATCCGCAAGATCGCCCTTGATGAAGTGTGCCTGTGCTCGGTGATAGTAAACATCGGGGTCGTCCTTGTCTTGCTCGAGAGCCTTGTCGAACTCCTGGTCGGCCTTGTCGGGCTCGCCGAGCTCAAGGCTGATACTGGCTCGCTTGATGTAGCTCTGGGTCATCGAGGGGTCGAGCTCAATGCTCTTGTCGAAGTCATCGGTAGCATCGGCGTGGTTACCAAGCAGAGTACGGAACGTGCCCCTCATGTTATATGCCAGGGCCTCGTACTGCTCAAGCTCACCAAGCTCCAGTGCCTTCTCAAAAGCTTGGCGGGCCTCCTCGTACCCATCACCAGTCCTCTTATCAAGAGCCTGGAGGCCGATCTGCATCTTTCCCTTGCCGGTGTCGGCAGATAGCTCTTCCGAGTCCTCTAGGCCAGCGGGCCGATCCTTAGATCTGAAGCTCTGGAGATAGTTGCCAACGAAGATGGGGCTCGGCAGCTGGGGTGGCCTAGATGCCATCATCTCCTTGGCCTTCTGCTCGGCGAAAGTCTTAAGCAGCCTCTCGACAGCTTGGGCGGTAGACTCGCTCTTGAAGTTATCGATAATGCATGACGCGGTGAAGTCGAGGAGAGCCTCGGAGTATTTCTTCTGGTGTTCGTAGGCAGTGGCTCGGCGGTTGATGGCCTTTACGTACTCGGGGTCCATGTTGATGGCTGCGGTTGTGTCCTCGATGACTTGGTCCCATTCGCTCATTGCGCTGTGGCAGGCTGCTCGGTTGGAATAAAAGACAGGGTCGGGCTTGCAGAGGATGGCCTCGGAGTAAAGTGTGATGGCCTTGTTGTAGGCCTTGTCGCCGTAAGCCTTGTTGCCGGATGCCTTCAGCTTGAGAGCATACTCGTCACGCTGCTCCTGTGTCAAGTTCGCAACTGACTGCTCGGTGATCTCGGGTAGCGTGTCATCGCTCTCGACAGAGGCAGCCGGGGGTTGAGTGGCAGAAGGACCAGCATCCTTTGTATCGACACCTTTTCGATCCGCCTCTTTGCGCTTTCTCCTCTCCTTTTTGCTGAGCTTCGGCGATGTGTCGGACTTGGACTTCTGTTGGCCGAGGAAATTAGCTCCATTTTCATAAGGTGCGTCAACGGGGGATGGTTCGATCACCGAACACCATCTTCGCCACGACAGCCGCCAGTGGCATCAATATGGGCGTTGCAAACATACCGCATCATTAAGGTAGTAGACGACGCCAGCACCCGTGACAACGACGGCCACACCAGCGATAGTATAGACAACGGCCTTGTTCTCGGAAACCCATGTTGATACCCGGTCCCAAACGCCGGAAGACGAGTCGATTGGGATAGCGGTAGGGCGACCCGCAGGCATTGAGGGGAGGGGAGCCGACATGATGGAGCCTATATGTGATTAAAAGAAGCCGCGAATAAGGGAGAATCGAGTGAGGCCGTCGAGGCGGAATAGAGGAGGAGGAGACGGGAGGCCGATGATGTAGGGGCGCTGTAATAGCTGCGGCAAGCTGGGCTCGCGCAAAAAATGCTGACGGATGGATGTCTACGAAATCTGGCGCGCCTGGGCGGCGGGCTCCACAGAAGGTTTTTCCGGCCTGATGCCTGAGGCCGCCAGGAGAGGGTTCGGTCGGGTTGTCAGCGTTCAGGAGTTAAAGAAATTCGGGTATAATTATTCTTCATCAACGGCCCCTGCCGTGCAAGTGCCGCACTGCAAGCTCACTATTACCTGCCGGTCTGGTGATTTTCAAGGGAATGAGGTGACTTGGATATGCGGGGTTCCGCATCTCGACGGTGGCCTTTCATAGGTACCTTGTAAAAGTGCAACGCAAATAAAGTGAAGCGCGAGTATAATTTCATCAACTAAAGTGCTGTGACTACTATGTCCTTAACATACTTTGTCTCAGCAAAGAGATGTATTTATCAATTGCGACAATTGATCTAGTTCAACACTGAGCCTTATGATCCTAATTTTTTTTGGCGAAGTATACCAGTGATAACGTAAAACACCACCTTGCACATGCTTCAGTTAAACATGCGATGGAGAGTCAAGCCTTGCTCTCTAGAATGCAGATGAAGCTACATTTTGGTTGACTCAAAGTTCTTGTTTCCTAAGGTATCCTTCAACACACGCCTGGATAATGGATGTGGAAGCTAGCTTTATAAACATCGACCACGCTCCTTCCACCTCGAGAAGATTACTCATGAGGAGGACCCAGATGACTCTTCCATCTCGGTTCCCTCCAACTTCTCTCATTCATAACATCGCCTCTCTTCATTTGCAGCAGCATTGACAGGTCGACCGTTGAACTCAGCCCTTGCAAGCCCGTCACATGACGATCAAGTGCGAAAAGATGGACGAAAGCTTTTCAATCTTCACCTCTATTCGCTACGATCCCCAGCTCACGGAGCCTCTAACTGAGTTTTACAGGCATGTGGGCTACAATTTCCACAATAGAAGCGGGCTCTACATGCTCGACTACCATCGCGATCGCCTAGTGAAAGCGGCCCTTTATTGGGGCTGGACTACTGCGATCGACTTCTTGTCCGGTCCGGATGGCCTCATCAGGTTGCAAGACCTAGTTGCGGATGCTGCAAAAGAGCACGAACCTAAGCACCCAGGGCAGTCTTTCCGAGTCAAGATCATCCTATCGAATGTCAACAACGAGTGCGAAGTCAGCATCGAGCTATACCATACGCCAAAACTTGTCCTAAGACAATTGTTCCCAGGCGCGTTGCCACGTCCAGGCATTGCAGATTACGTGAACGACCCGTTGATGAAGCCTCGGTACACCCTGCTTCTTGACAATTCCACGGTCACTAGTTCAGCGTTTACCCATTTTAAGACGACCAGGAGGGACATGTACGATAAGGCTCGCGAGCGAGCAGGAATCAATCCGAGCGATGATGCAGAGGTTCTCCTTGTTAACCAGGACGGAAAAACAATCATGGAGGGCTCCATCACGACACCCTATTTCTGGAGGGATAAAAGATGGGTAACGCCTCCTGTGTCCTCAGACCTGCAATGGTGGACCGCAGGACAAGAACCATATGGGGGCGGTGGGCAAGATGGGACGACGAGACGTTGGGCATTGGAAAAGTCGGTTTTTTGTGCCTCAATTTTGCGACTCACTCAACTGACAGCGTGTTCTATTTAGGAAACTGGTCGTAGAGGCGCCCGTTGAAGTCGATTCTCTCGTCCATGGCGAAGAGTGCTGGATCAGCAACGGCGTCAGGGGTTTCATATGGGCCCTCATTGACTTGAAGTCAGGTAATTGAGAGCTCCATTCACCCAGCAACTCTCCATCACGACTCGCCAGCTCAAGCGGTGTTTTCCGGGAAATCCACAAGCGGCGGGAACCAAGAGTTATCAGAATTTTGTTATTAGATCGTGGTAGATCATGATACAGCAAACGCCCACAAGTCTTTTATCCTACACTTTCAACGCACGCGCCTTCATCTGATAGTCCTCTTCTTCATACAGAGTCATCGCCATCAGCTCACAAAGACCCATACGTTATTACTAAGTATACCAGTACTTTCGCCTAAATACCACAGCGATCTCACAAGATGAAGTAATAGGCCAGCGACGACACAACGTCTGATTCACCTTGAATTCGATCTGTATTATAGTGCACGATGATTATCAACCTCATCGCGTACTGCCTAGGACAGATATCTTCTTGCTGCGAGATCTCGGCCCATTCATCAGGTCGGTTGCTTGATAGATATCTTCTCCCACTTTATCTCCACTTATGGCAAGACCGTTTGTTGTCAAATACGATACGATATACATTTCGACCTTTCCAGACACATGGGCCTTTTCTTGCTGCTATAGAAGCCTAATGGCTATATCTATAACTTGTCACATGTCACTTCTCTCTCAGCCCATGAGAAGATATTACGGCCATCTACATCAAACTCCCGTCTTTGTTCTGCATGATAATACTAAGAAGCTGCGGCAGGAGACCGGGGCAAACAAAAGCAAACTGCTCCTGGGCACAACAAAGCAGGGGGGCGATATGGAAAGAAGCAGACCGACAAGCTGTTCTACTTATATCCTGCTGTAGGATGATGGATATCTCAATTCTGACATCGCGCTCCGTTATCTTTTACCTACGCTCACCACGACGGCTTACTCTCACAGTCTCATACGCCCCTGGCATCTTCTTTGCAACACGGCCCGAGATGATCAATTCGTGGTGTTTGACTTGGCGGTTCGCCAACCGACCACTTCTGCACAGGCCTAAACTACTCGTAAGTAGCGAAACATATTCACAACAGAAGCGATGCGTAGACTATCTCTCAAATAGTTTGACCATGCTAACAGCACACGAGTGCCAGGTTTCCTGTCCCGGCGTCTTTTCTCGCTCTTTCTCCAACTATCACGGCCTATTACGACAGAAGGAGAAACCTCCATTTGTCCCATCCCCTGAGCAGCGCAAGGTCGTTCAGGCATGTTCTACGCAGAACGTTGTAGTCTCCGCACGACCAGGATCAGGCAAAACGGCTACTGCAGAAGCTATTGTGGCCGCCCATCCAAACGAAAGAGTAGCCATACTCACCTACTCAAAGAGACTTCAGCTGGAAACCCGTCGCCGTCTTCAGAACTACTCAAACTGCGAAGTGCTCACTTTTCATGGAATGGCTGGCTTTCTTTCCGGAGATATCGTATACAATGATGCCAGACTGTCGGAGCTGAGAAGCGAGTTTCGTCGTTGCAATGAGCTCCCGAAGTGGAATTCTGAGCCATTTGATATCATTGTGCTTGATGAATTTCAGGATTGCACCGAGATACTCTTCTAGCTCATCAATTGCTTCATCCTAGCAAACAACCACAAAAAGTCCGGTCTCCCGGCCCGGCTCGTCGTGCTTGGTGACGAACGACAGTCCATATATCAGTTCCGTGGTGCCGACTCCCGCTACCTTTCACTAGCTCCTGAGCTGTTAAGTCATCTTACCCCTTACACCTTCGCAGAGCTTCCCTTGAGCGAATCTTTTCGGCTTTCACAGCAGACGGTTTGGTTCATCAACAATGTCTTTCTTAATGGCGAAGAGTACATTACCAGCTCTAAATCTGGTCCCAAGCCAGCAATCCTGCAATACTCTCTTCGGGTGCAATCTGAAAGAAACGACTTGGCTAAGAAGATCCAAGCCTTGATTAAGCATCACGGACCCGAGAACACCGCGATCTTAGCACCCTCTCTACGCAACAATTGGCCTCTGAAAGCTTTGACGAAAAGACTGAAAAGACTATCCAAAGAAAAACACATCCCAATCGCCGTTCACATTGATGACGAAGCGCCCCTAGATGACAAGGTGATCAACGGAAAGGTGTGTGTTTCCACCGTTCACCAGTTCAAAGGCAGTGAGCGTGATTTGGTCATCCTCTTCGACATGGATTCTTCATACTTCGAACATGCGGACGCCATGTTCCGGACGACAAATGCCCCAATGAGAGTTTTGTGGCTCTTACCCGGGCCGCGAAACAGCTCATCTTAGTCCACGATAAAAACAAGAAACTCATGCCCTTTGTGTCCTTGGAAGCTCTTCTTGACACAGCCGACGTGGTTGATGTCGCAGGCAATGAACCTAGATTTAAACCAACAGACGCACCGGGCCGACCTACGAAGTTTGGTCTTCAGCTCCCGAAATCAAGTGGTGTGCGAGATATGACTCGACACGTACGGGGCGAATCTCTCGATGAGATTGTCAATCGCTACCTGAATGTCCGACAGCTTTCGCCGCCTCTACCTCTGAAAGAGCACATCAACCCCAGAAACATCGTATCTACGAACCGCAAAAAGGGGTTTTACGAAGCCGTGAGCGATTTGAACGGCCTCGTTGTCACCGCAGCCTTCGAACTCAGCGTCAACGGAACGCTGAAGACGCTCGGTGTCGACCAAAGCACTATCGGAGCAGCCTTTTCAGGCTCTCCAAAAGAGCGAATCTCCTGGCTTTGTCAAAAGGCGTGTGAATACGAGGCTACTCTCTCGGGCTATGTGCCGCGCTCTGTCCAAATGATAAATCACAAGTTCGACTGGTTCAAGCCGGATGACCTTGCTCTGGCCCAGAACCGGCTCCAAGCAGAAGTAGGAGATGCAGCGGGAGACCTCAAATTTGAGGTTGCAGCGATGCAAGTTTTCCCCGTTGGTAACGAGTCTCTTGAACTCGGAGGTCGAGCTGATATTATGGCGGTTCCCTCCGCTCTTGACTGCAAGGATGGCGATGGTGACAAGACTATCTGGGAAATTAAGTTTATTTCTCAGCTATCCTCCGAACATGTCATACAGGCGTGCACTTATGCATACTTGTTGACCCCTGAGTCTGAGAAAGTTCCCCGTATCATGCTCTACAACGTCAGAGATGGAGAAAAGCGGGAGATCATACCGCTCGGAGGGAGAGAAGGACTACGGCAGGTAATTGAGGCTACTTTGAGACTCAAACATACGACTGCAGGAGAAATGTCGCACGAAGATTTTGTCGGGATGTGTGCAAAGACAACGCAGGAGGTTTTAGACTTGGGTCGTTCGCAGGAGTAGGTGAGGCGCGTCGTCTGGTGGCGAAGTAGGAGAGCCCCTTCTACAAGAGCTGAGGGTTGTGTACTGTAGTGAATTTCAGTTTTCATCGCACATGCACTGCATGTTTCCTTGCATACGGGCACACTGCTTGCGCCCTATGATTGACAGCAGGGTAAAACAATGCACCGGAAACAATCCTACTGCAATATTTTCTTCATACCAGAAGTCCTGATTATATTTCAGTTCTTTTAAAGCTTTTAGGACTTGAATCCTAACATCAAAACATAATTTCAGTAGGTCCTTTAGTCATTTGTCTAGGTATTATCTAAACTATAATTTAGGTGTTGGGGATTATTTTCTACTTTCGCACATCCAAGCTCATCCTCAACCCGGCAAGTGTCTCTTCTCGTATCTTGATGTTTTGTAGACTGTTTAATGGTTCTAGGCGAAAGTTGCAATACGTGTTCGCCCAACTCAAATCCTTTCGAGGTCGACATCTCCACCAAGAGGCCTTGGAGCCATCTGCGGACATCCGGGCGACCTTCCAAATGGCCAAAGGCAACTCGAAGGGGAAAAAGCAACGTCAACGAGCCATGAGTGCCGTGCTGGCCCAGGATCAAGAAATCGACGGCGCGGCAAATATCCAGCGCATGGTCCTGGCGAGATCCTTGGCCTGGTAGAAGAAGAGGATTCGAGAACGGCCCCATGGGCATCCGCGTAGCTGGAAGCTGTGGGGTGGATGCCAGAGGAAGACCCGCAGTGTCGGATACCGAGTGCAACAGTAGCCTCGCGACACTGAAGTAAACCGCTTCTATGGCCAGATCTTGTTGTAGGAAGTGGAGAACGGTCGGAAAGAGTGGTTTGCCATCGGGGTTTTGAGATACTGAGTCCCCGTTCGTGGGAGCAACTTCCCAGCAAACAAGAGGATTCTTGGCTTCCCACTTCCACCGCAGACAGTCTAGCAAGCGATGGGTATCCAGAATCCTGTCCCTCAATGCATCATATTGATTATGGGTGCTTTCAGATCCTCGGGAGATAGTCGAGATTAGTGTGTCGGCATCCTCCATCAAGCCAGGGACATCGCACAGAACGTCCTGCAGCATAGACGCAATCGACTTCGTATGAGGCTCTAGACGCCAAGGTATTGTCTTCCAAGCGCTTTCTTCTAAAAAGGAACGCCGTCTCTGGGTAATTGCACCAACTACCTACAAACAGAGAATTAGCCGCGAGCACGGATTACCGGTCGTGGAAGAAGCTGACAATAAACGATTTGCTGTTCTCTAACAGCTTTCTCGCCGAACGGGTTTGGAAGGAAGGCGGGCCAGCCATTTGTGTCTATAGGCGCTTGTTAATTGACTGTTCTTAGACAGTATATTTGACAAGAGATGGCCAACTCACAAGAGTCGAGATACCACGACAATGCTCTAGCCAACTGGTAACGCTGGAGTTTGACACTACTTCGTACAGTTGAAGAAACATACATGCCCATAGGTTTGCATAAAGTCTACTAGCAGATTGACCGACGCCCTGCAATTCTTCTCGCAGCTTCCGTAGGGCTTGGCTGTAGTGTTGCGCAGATTGCTCTGCCATCTCGTCGATGCGGTGAAGTCGACCGAAGAAGGCTTCGGCAACGCTTAGTCCGGACGTGTAGGCCGCGGGACTGGCGTTGGAGTTGTACAAGATAGCAGACACGGTCATGGGATCGCTGTGAGCAGAGTTCTCTGGGGAGTTAATCATGAAGTTCGCCATGAAGTGGGAGATGACAATGCTGTTCTTGAAGGCGACTAGGGATAAGGTCGAGGGTACATCGAAGACAGTATGACGAGCTCTGAGAATAGCCGTGGAAACGTCCGAATCTATGGCCGTGACTGTGGAAAGGAGAGAAGCATCTCCAGACTTTGACTTGACGACATCATCTCCAGATGTCGACAAGGTAGCATCAGCCACTACCGAGGTCGGAGGGGAGACCTGCCCTGTGCCAAAGCTGATAAAGGTCCTGGGTTGATGATAACCCAGACATTTGTGAGCGCCGTTCCTACATTTATCACAGATCGGTCGCCTTTCGTCTAAAGAGAGAGGCACAGCGGCAAGTCAGCCAACTACTATCGCAGTGTATCATGAGCCCTGTCGGCCGGGATAGAGACGCCGTACCGCACTTGACTCTCCGCTGCCGGCAGGTCCTGCAGCCTTTGCCACGCCGGCCACCTACTCGAGTATCAGGTGTTAGCCGTAGCAGATGCCCAGATGCGGCCGACGGTGCCATATTGTCGTCATGGTAATCAATCGCAGCGTGCTTGAAGGGTTCACGTTGTTCTTCAGATGACTAATTTCAGATAACACACAGGTCGTCTACGTGAGCGATGCGGCTTAGACGGATGTCCAAATAATGCGCTAGTCTGGAAGCGGAAGTCGAGCGCGAGGTACCAGCTAGTCTGGAATACTTCAAGGTCAAGCTTCATTATAGGATGCCTCCAGCAAGCGTATATAAATGGTCTAAATAGCCATTTCGTAGCGAAGATGAATCCTAGTGTCCAATCCAAAACTTTCTCAATCATCCCCAGGTTCGTTTCGCTGATATTCAGTTCCGACGGTCCCTGGTGTAACCCACTATTATGGCCAAACAAGACGAAACATCCTCTTCTCGTTATTACCAAGCTCCCTATCAAGCACAAGATTCCTCCCAACGCATCGACGAGCGACAGGAGCCCCAGTTCAGTTCCATGGTTCAAAGGGGCGCTCCCCCGTCTTACACGTTTGGAGGGGCAGTGCCAATCCCAAACGGCACCATGTCCATACCAGCACCCATAATCGATATCGATCCCCGGCCTGCTCGACTAAGACAACTCATCGCTATTCCAGCTACATCAGCCAAGCTGGGCTCTCCCTTTCTCCGAGCATATCCGCCCGTTTTGGCCGAGTTCGACATATCTAGCGACACGTTTCTTGAATTCGTCGATCACCTTAACCGCGTTGCCGTCGCCAGCCCTCCACTGCAGGTCCTCGGTCTGGCTGGAAATATCGTGGGCATGGTTCCGTTAATGGCGGCCCAGGTGGTGGGTACCGCCGTCGACGTGGTGTCTACGATAGCTACAGTCGCCATATCCAAGACGCAGGTCGCGGCGGTGTTGAAACAGGCTAACGCGAGCTTGTTTGGACCTCGGGGTTTAAACGCCCAAATTGCTAAGATCGATGCAGTGGCAAAGCTCGCGGGCATTCCCATCATAGACGCCAGCGGGAATATAGACGAGCGCTCGCCGATTCTCGCTCCGCTTGAAGATGAGGATCAGGTGCACTCCCTCAGCTCGCAGCAGCGACGCCTCGCATCGCTGCAACCCTGGATCTCGCCTCTCAGTATCGACGCTCTACCAGAAGTTAACAAGCCAGACGACCGTTGGGGCAGGATGCACGCAGCGGCCAGCGAGCGTCAGCGCAAAAGGCAGGAGACCAAGATGACGAAAGGTCGCGAGAAGATGCACGGGAAATGGATCGAGGGAAGCAAAGAGGCTCGAGAAGAGTACGAAGAGGAGATGGCGGAGCTAGCACTCAAGGAAAGCAAAGCGAGGAACAAGTCTGATCACAAGGTAGACAAGGGCCTTCGGAAGGCTGAGAAGAAGCGCGAAAAGGCTGAGAAGGAATATGAGAAGGAGATGGCCAAAGTGGAGAAACGTCACTTGAAGCGTGATAAAGAAGAGAAGCTGATGAAGAAAGTTCTATTTCTTATCATCACGAAGACGGAGGGATGCTAGAAAGGATGAGAAGTAGAGAGGGAGACAATTACATTAGATACAGAACTGTCAAATGCGGCCGTACGTCATCTTTACCCCGGATTTTGCACCAGCCACATCACGCCGTCCGACACGTGGGCAGCCACACCGTCAGGCATGTCACCAGGATCCCCACGTGCCGCGCCGTCCATCCCAACCGTCCATCCTCTACTAGCAGCCTAGACTCTGCCCAATGTCCAAACCCCAGTCTCCAAAAGATCGTCGCCCCAACTTCCAATTTTGAAGAAGCCCAAAGCCCGGCAGATAACGGAAGCTTCTCCAAAGAGTCTGGACAGCGGCGAACAACAAACACACACACACACTCACACACAAAGTCCATCACCAATCGAGAACGTCACCGACAATCGAAACGCCCCAGGTGTAAGCGAATGAACCGGCCCCCGCCTCGTCCATCGTCCAAAGCATAGCAAAATAAGGAAAGCCAGGAAGAACCCAGCACCGCCAGGCCTCGCAACCCAGTCCAAGCAAACGACGTGCAAGCGACGAGAGGGATCGTCGGGGTCTCGACCGCAGGATGGGTGGGTAAGCGCCCAGCGACCGTCCTCCTCACGCGACCATGACGGACAGCTGCCATCACGCCAGCCGTCGCCAAGTTCCAGACCTTTTCGAAACTCCCTGGACCCTTGTTTCCTGGGCTCCTAGAACCCTCGTCCTGGCGCCGGTCAGTCCGGGGAAGCCAGGCCGTTGCGGATTCGCACTGGCCGGCTTACACGGTCGGAGCTAGTTAGGTCGGGATTGGCAGCTTTGGAGAAGTGGTTCGACTTCGTAGGGCGTCTCCGCGTTTACTGATCGCCTGTGTTATTGGTCGTCTGCAGCTCTGACTAGTCTCCCGGGAGTAGTCCAAACTCTGTCTCGAAGGCTCGGCTCCATGCAACGCTCATCACTACTCACTTGGCATGTAGTCACACTGGGTTGCGGGGAAAGGATCTTCAAGATAAGTGCACGCTGATTGATTCAAAGCGTCATATTGGAGCTTTGCTCTTGACTACCTAGTACATGGCAGTGCCGCCATGTGACCGCCCATGCACGCCAAAAGCAGGAAAACAATAAACTGGAGGGTAGCTTTCCAATAACCCTGCACCCAATCCCATAGCTGTCCCAGTATAGCCTCGCCAAGTAGCGACAGTGGCCCATTCCCGTGGAAACAAGGTCATAAGCCTCGTATCAAACATTTGCTATCCATCCTGAACTCAGGCGCCAACTCCATCCCTTTTGTCCATAGTAAAAAACAGTTCGTGATATAAGCATCATAATAGTGCCTCGCTTTGTCGAGGGGGGTATCAAATTCGACTCCTACATGCGGAAAGTTTCCATTCCTTCGTATGTATATCCATCACCCGCCGATATCATGTGATTTTGAATCTGGTTGTGGTTATGGTACTCCACACTCCCCACACTCAAACCCAACTCTGAAGGGGCCACCTCCTCGCCGGAGCTGAGGCTCTCGTCGCTCATGCTGAGCACGCTTTGTGGCGGTTCAGGGTTGTTGCCGAACTCGCCAATACTGAAGCCAGTCAAGTCCCAGGTATCAGGTGACCAGTCACTGCAGTGGCTTGTTGCGATCGACGGCTCGTTGACGAGGCTCTGGCCGCCGTAGATGGCGTCGTAGACGTTGTTCATTCCACCATCCAGTGAACCCAACAATGTCTCCCACTCAGTGCTTGAGACACCTGCCATCTTGGCCGTCATTGGTGAGTGCATCATGGTCTGGTTTGCTTGTTGTGACTGGGCCTGGAGGCGTTGCTGCTCAGGCGATGAGGGTTGAGACTGTCCGAATGGCATAAAGTCCAGGTTAGGTCGTGATAGAGGCGAGTTCTTGTGACTGTCGGCCTTGGCTGCCTGCGACATAGACATACGGTGGTCTCGGTGCATGACGGGCACTTCGTGATGGTTGTCGAAGGACGGGCGGGACCGAGAGCGATAGAAGTCTGGTCGCTGACCAGCGGCAGTGGGCATCGTCATCCGTCGAAGCTTCTCTTGTTGTTGAATCAAGTCGCTCTCGCTGGCTGCGGCGGCGGGGAGCTGGCCAAGGGCGTACGGGGCCTTCTTCCTGGGGCCACAGGCGGGAGGTGAGCCTCTATTAGAAAGGGCGGGCATGGAGGCCGGTTGGGAGACTTTGGGAGAGTATGCGACAGGGGTTGCAGGGGCTGCGGGTTCCTCGATGGTGACAAGCATGCTGGCAACGCGCTTGAAGTCGAGCGAACCAGGAGCCTTGAGCTTGGCGAGAAACTTGACCACAGTGTTGACTAGGCGCTCATCATCGCGCATCATTTTGCTGTCGTGCTTGAGATCTGCGACGTGATAGAGCATGGTGATTCCGCAGACGACAAGTAGATCGGTCTTGTTAAGGCAGAAGGAGAAGGTCATGCTTCGCTCTTCCAAGAGCTGAATGATCTGGATGATGTGCTTGCTGGAAGTGCCGATGGAGATCAACGCGGGCGCGGCCTTAGGGCCGAGGCTAGAGCCAACGGCGGGGCGGTAGATGAGAGAACGGATGTAGTAGTAAGCGAGGGCCTATCGTGTGTCAGTGAAAGCCAAGAAGCTACTGGTATGGTGCAACTTACGAGAAGTGGCGACCGGCTGCCAGTGACATCGGTGGAGGGCTTGTCCTGGACAAAGTTGAGTCTCAGGTGCTTGGGCAGCGCATCGTACCAAGCATCAAGATCGGCCTCCAGCGATGACATCTGTTGCAGCGACAGCTCATGGGTGGTAGAGGCTGGGTAGTTCTTCTCGAGAACCTTGGCAAGGATTCGAGTGGCGCGGAAAAGAGCCAAGGCACTTGACAACCGAGTGTACTCGCCGGGGAGAGTAGGCTGGAAGCCCTTCTCGGTGACATACTCGTCATCAGTGTCTGAAGGATACTCGGCCTGGACGTCTTCCTCTCTGAGTAGCTTTGGCAGTCCCAGGATGGCAGCGGAGAAGCTATTGAGGTGTCAGACATGTGATTTGAAAAGATGCACGCAGATCTAGACTTACCAATCCAGGGTGTACAGAGTCCAGAAGACCTTCTTCCTTGTCTCGATGGTCAAAGCACCGAAGGAGAAGCGCTTCTGGCTCTGGTGCAGCCCAAGGCGATGCGATAGGCCAACAGCAATGCCCTTGTAGTGCTGGAGACGCTTGTAGTCTGCGCGTTTCGTGCAGTAGAGGAGGGCTAGGGTGAGACACTGGAGGGTGTTCATGGTGTTCTCCATGAGCACGGCGTCGAGGGCCTTGCGCCATGTCTGTTCACATGCCGCCAGCTGGGCCAGGTCGGGGGCGTCCTGTGATAGGCCGGCAATGTTGAAGACGAGGTAGAGCTGGGCGATCTTGTGATTGCTCTTGACCTTCTCGGGGTCGGCAATGAACTCTTCGTACACGCGGAGGAAGGTTGGCTTGTGAAGGATGGGGAATAAGGGTGCCCACTCCTGGAAGTAGACGTTGACGCAGCGATCCGAAAACAGACGAGGAGGTATCCTCAACGACTCATCAGGCGTCTTGGTAGATAGAGGCTCACACCCCTGGATGTGCAGGAATGCCTCGGGATTAAAGTCGGCGCAGGGCTTGCCAGTCTCCTGGATCTTGCGCTTGAAGGACTCTGTGACAATGGTTAGAGCCGAGGTACATGCAAGCAGCCACACCGAGGCATCTTACCGATAAAGGAGCGCCCACTTGACGACCCCATGAAGTAGGAGTCTGAGTTCTCGACGCCGAGGAGCAGGGGCGATGCCTGCACTCTAAAGGTATCCTCCTTCGCCACGTGCCCTTCCATCTTGGTGTCTGGTGACGACCCCGGACTGCATGCCGAGGGTGTTTCCTGGCGCCTCCGGTTGCCGTGCATCTTCGAGAGCATCTCAATCTTCTCGTCCTTCTCGTCTAGCAGGTCTTTCAGCTCGCGGGTCTCGGCCTCGAGCTGGCGCACACGCTCCTCGAGCGACTCTGTGTAGCCACGGGGGAAGGCTCTCCGGCTGAGCTTGTCGCTGGTCCGGCATTCGAAACCGACATTGGAGCATTGTGAACAGGTCGGGCGGATGCCATCACAGCGGATCTTCTTGCTTCGGCAGCGATCACAGGCCTGGGCGATGCGGCTCTGGGAACTGGTGCCCACCTTGATCACCTTCATGGGAAGGATGCCCGGCATATTGGCGGTTGTGAGGTTTGGCGGCTAGAATAGCCGATAATGGTGGTAAAAGGTCCGTTTCAATGGTAATTCAGATCCTCAGAGTCGTATCCAGTCGTTGGTCCAGGCGGTGTGAGTCCACAGGCAAAGGCTAGGGTTTCTCTTGTTGACCGAGGTCTTGTTCGGAAGTGCCAAGTGGTATAAGCGGCGAGGAATATGCAAGGTGAAGATTTATAGAGGTAGAGATGTAAGGCAAGAGAAGTAGAACGGCAAGCCACGAAAATAATCTGGGGAAGAGGGGAGATGGATATGAAGATATAGATATGAGATAAGGGACCAGGGCGAATAAATAAGACAGGAAAAGGGGATCGAGCCAGGTGTGGGAAAGAAGAGGAAGAAATGGGAAAACGGGGTGAAGCCTAGGGCGAGAATGTGGAGTCGGGGTAGAAAAGGAAAATGCTCCACTGGGTCAAATCCTGGGGGAGGGGACCGGCAACGGGATGGATGGACGCCCACATGCCCGCCCACTGTCCACTGGACGCGCCCTGGCCCAGGCGGTCGCGAGCGCTGTAAAAGACGCCATGGAAACGCTGCCCGGGCTGTGGGAAAATCTGGGGACGCCCGCTGCAGGCTGTGAAGAGTGAGGTGCCCAGGTGCGTTGCAGAATCCGCGCTGAGAATGATACATCCAACGTACCTATGGAGCACCCGCAACACAGCGCCCATCGCTAGCGCCCCCCCGCAGCCTGGACGCCCAGAAGCACAGGCCACAGAGCAGTCCGCAGGCGCTACCAAGCGCGCTAAGTCGGTACCTCAGGTACGTACAGCCGCAGCAGGTGTCAGTGAGGTGTGGACTCCATGGATCCGTGGATGGCATGCGACACCATCCCGATTCCCCAACTTATTACTCACGCTCACACACACCTTCACCACTCACTCACTCACCTGGAGGCTGACGCTGCTACCTCTGCTACCTAGTACGTACCTACCTGCAGCACAGTACGGGGCCTCCCGGATGCCTTGAACGACAAGGCGACAAGGGGAGGGCGTCCCATCTGACTTGATGCCAGGAGGCGTCTCTCTATCGCCCGTTGACGACGACCTACCTATCACCATCTTTACTGAGCAGCCACCGACTTGCGGATGACACCACCAGCGTCCAGCAACGCAACTCTAGAACGCGCTCAACAGGCCACCTTGGCCTTTGAACCACCAGTGAACCACCAGCTCAGCGACAACAGCCTCTTCCCCTTCGAGATATACACTTCGTACCCCGGATTGTCCACGTCCCCCAGCTCTGGTCCGCCCCCCAGTTTCTCCCACGCCCCCCAGACTTTCTGCTGCTTGCTGCTTTCTGCTTGCCCCGGATGCGGGGGAGTCCGGGGCCCAAACGCATCCGCAACTTTGAGTTTCGAACAACGACGACGCCGATGCCAATCGCCTGTCCACCAGATGTTTCCCAGCGACGCCATCGTGGTCATCCGCTCTCCACCTCTCCACACTGTTGCTCTCACCTGGCCAACCACGCCGGATTCCAGCACTCTTCCAGAATCGCGGGTCGCCCCTCGTCGTGGCTGGATGCCGTGTACATACGAATATACTGTGTGATATCGAGTCTCGACGTACGGGCCCCCGCAGCATCATACTGCGGGCCACGCCACGACGACGACGATGATGCCGGGTGATGCCAAAGTCTGCGGGCTCTCAGGGTCGTCATCCAGATCGGATCCGTTCACCGTTGGCGATTAGATTTATAGCCAGCACTGTTTCCCCGCGTGTCACCGTGCCACCGCGGATCAAGATCGTACGTAGATTCTCGAGATAATACGCGGGGTGATGCCACTGCGGCTCAGCATCAGATAGACTGGGCTGGCAAGACATCCCAAAGTCACATGGTAAGTGCGTAGTGCCTGAGGCTACTCAGTTATCGCACTGTAGAGCTTGCTACTTATCCCCAATATCTCCAATGCTTCAGCGCCCATACCGGCTGACTCGCGATAGCTCCACGCCTGTCGTGGCTTCCGCTACGAACTAATCACTGCCGAGATACAAGATCCATCCCCCTTTTAAATCGAGAACGCGGCTCGCTCCTTGGTGGGCCGGCCAGATGGGAACGGGGAATGTGGGACAGGAGCTTCACCTCGACTTCTTTCACCTCGAGGCTCTCCCTCGATGCAACGTCCTACATGATACTGCTATCCCAAGGCGGCAAGGAACCGTGAAGCTGGAAGCTGGCGCACACCCTCACGAACGCTTCCCTCCTGTTCCTCACACGAGCGATCGCATCGATGTCTCAAATGTGCATCCGCCGCGCCGTCCGTGCAATGCTGGAACATTGACGGCGGTGCTAGCTCGAACCTGGGGGAGCCGCAGCCCCACTTCGGAGCCGCAGCGGAGGGAGATCGCTGATCCGCAGCTAGTGAGCCGCTGTCCGCAGCCTGGCGAGCCATGGCTAGGCCCTGAAATTGGCAATTCGCGACCCGAGTCAAGCCCTGGAGGCGCCTGGAGGAACCCAGAGAGCCTGCAAGGCGGTCCGTCATCAAATCATTATGGAGCTCTATTAGTTGTTAGTCGAAGCAGTAGCTCGACGGGACCATGTGCGAGTGCGGCTTCCGGGCAGGGTTCATGATTGAAGACTCCAATGCGTTGAGCCTGGGCCTCCCAGGGGAACGGCTAAGACAAGGTATTGTGCTGTGCCTGTGCTGCACCTGCGATCCGTCTAAGCACGTGTGGAGCAGCAAGCATGGGTCCAGCATGAAGCATCCAGTATTCAACATAAAACATGGAAGCGAGCATAAAGCAAGCCAGCGTCAAGCAGCAGACAGCAGGCAAGAAGCCATCGCTCAAACCAGTAACTGGGGAAGCCCATCTTGACAGCTTGTGGAAGCTAGCTGTTCAGCTTTTGGGGAAATACACTGTGAAGGTCTCGTGCAGACCAGCTTGAAAGAAAACCGCCTCTAGCAGAAACCTGTATAAACGTCCACACAGAAAGACGGCCCAGTTCCAGAAACGGGTTTCCCGTCCAAGATGGGGTTTGATCAAACCCCCTTAGCGCACGTCTTAGCACATAACAACAGCTCCAAGACCAGCCTGACCCAATGTTTGGCGATCCGCCCGACGGGGCTCTGGGATCAGCTGGCCCGGGCAGCGGGGTTGGCGGAGCCATGCCCCGTGAGTGACGCTTCATCGCCTTCGTAATGCTGATGCGAGCACGGCAAACGCGAGATGCCATGAAAATCCCAATTCCCAACATGTCGCAGCCTGTCAATGCTGCACTTGAGCGCAGAAGAAGAAAATTATAGTGGGTGTGGGGGGGCGGCATGGGGGCGTCGATAACGTAAAGGCCAGGGTGGTCGAGTCTTTTGTACCTTATGGATCCATGAATAAGGTGTTACTATTCGTAGATATCCACGGTTTTGGAGACGTCTAGGCAGGTTCCTCCTCACGAGAACGGCCCGGGGAAGTCCCTTTGCTTTTTGCTCTAGGCCAACGCAACCCCAATCCCCCGCATTACACCAAAGCAATGGATAAGACGGGACGCATATTTGCACTTTGCAGCCCAGCAGATGGCAGCCCAGCCGGTCAAGCCTCAAGGTACAAAGCCAATGTACTGCTGAAATCTCGACTCGTGAGATGCATCAAGTCGACTTCGCATTCCGCATTGGCATGGGCATGGGCGTACGCATAGGCTTCGTTTGGCTTTGGCGTTGCGCGCACTTCTTCAACAGGCCCCGGACCATGTCATGAAGCATTCACCGACGCCTCAGCCCCCTCCCGAGCTGGCCGCTTTGCCATTGCGTGGTGAGATATTCGCTCAATCCTCTGCGTTGCTGCGTTGCTGCGTTTCTGCTGCAAATTGGCTCCGCTTCCTCTTCCGCCATTCAGGTAATGGTTGCAATCCTCCCAGCTGCGCGCACACGAAGCCCGATATCGTGGCCGACTGCAACGCGCATTACCGCCCGCCGTCTGCCGTCTGCCGTCTGCTCTGTTGGCGCGCAGTTTCTCCTGTGGAAATTTCTCGGCGAGTTGTCGGCATGCCCTTTGTGTGACTGAGTGCCCTCGTGACATCCGTGGAAGCTCAATCGAAATCGAACCGAAGTATAGTCGGAATTTCGGTATCTCCCCGATGCCTTATGTTGGAGCACGTAGCGCGCCGCCGTTATGCATGACACACGACAGACAAATATGCGCAGGCTGGCGTCCTGCTAGAAAGTCCAGGCGAAAACGGAAACTGCCCGAAGACGGCGTCCCGGGAGCGCAGCAGTGCCGGGTGAGATGCCCTCCCCCTTCGGCCTTGGCTGGCCCGAAGCGACACGTACGAATACACGGGGAAAGTAGAGTGCATGGGAGGAGCACACCTCAAGAGTGACGAGAATCCGCCGGAAGCTGAGTTGCAGAAGTAGCGTCTGTATCCCTAACTCCGTGGCTCGCATCCCAACCCATCTATCGCACCCCGTTTCTTTCACGACGGTGCATCGCATCGTCCAGGCACGGAAAAGATCCACGGCCATCACGGCCTGCGAACAGCCTGGATTAAAACGCTAGCAACCTGGGGTAATTGATACGTAAAAGTTGAAAAAGACGCCTTCGAGTCTCTCTCTTGTCTGTCAAGGTGACGAGGCCGTTGCTCGTCATGACCGAATTGCCGTGGTGCAGGTGTGTTCGGTCAGCTAAAGTCGTCGCCATCATTGGCCGGCGGCTCTGGCGCTTGATCGCTTTGGGAATCTTCCATCGATCCGAGGTATGCCACCACGTGGCGGTCGGCAAATAGTCGGGATTTCTACACAAGATGACGCTTCTTGTTAGTTGGGATTCTCTTTTATGGCAGATCGCAGATAGGGATGCCGCCGGTGCAGCGTTTTCCCCCCCTAGCTCCTCGCACTACCGAGACGGTGTGCCCCAGGCTTTTGCGGTGAACGCTGAGGGGTTCGTCTGGAGTTCGGGGGAGCGTGGAGAGGAACAATCTGGGGAAGACGCCAAGCATCCAGCTAACGGTGGTGCTCGCATGTCCCATACCCTTGAAACTTTGATAACTTCACAACTGCAGACAACGGCATATCGTGCTTGCTCAAGCAAGCAAGAACGCGGACCTGGCCGAAGCTTGTAACAGAAGCCCTCCGTGCTTGTATAGACACTTGTCGAAGCCGGGCATCAAGGAAAACAAACCCACGTACCTGAATTTCAAGCGCCTCGGCTGCGCTCTCGAGTATGCTAGTCTCAATCTCTCTCAGCGCTTCTGCAGCCTGGAGGCACTCCTGCCTCACCAGCCCAGCCTCCCGTAACGGTTCTAGCTGCTGAAGGGAAATCCCGGAACTGAGGCGCTCCAGTTGCGCCGTAACCAGCTCGTGCAGCACAGCGACGACGCGCAGCTTGAAGACCGGACAGAGGGGATGATCTTGGATAAGCGTTTCGAAGTCGTCCGCTTGCGCCGTCACATCCTCATCCTGCCAAAACAGCCTTAGTTGCCGTTCCCCGTCCGTGCCCTGTAGAACCCGGAACTCCAGGCCATCTTCCTCATTCAGACACATCAGATAGGCGAACGGACTCTCCCAGTCCATCTTGCCGTCTGTCCGGAATAGCTTCAACGAGGGTGCCGTTTTCGACGTGTGGAGTTTAGCCCGTCCTAGCGGATCGTCGGCCATAGGTTCCAAGGGCAGCACTAATTCGTGTGTCGCGCTTTCAGGGTCCACGAAGCCGTAGCTAAACAGCATCTCGGCCGCCGATTTCGCCTCGCCGTATGAGATAGTCATCTCCTCCCCGCATGTCGCCCCGGAGCTAGGTCGTAGGAGCAGCACAATGTCATCCCGGTCGTCCTCCTCGTAATACGCCGTCGGGCGACCTGAGTGGTTCACCATGTCCAGGCCAGGAACCATGGCGTCACCCGCTCGGGGAAGTTCCAGACTTCTGGAGCGGTACCATGCATCGACCAAGACCCAAGCGTCGATGGTCGCAGTCCCTTTCTCCCAGAAGAGGGTGTTCCAGATTGCCAATCCCGAGGATTTCTCGTGGAGCTCATCAAACTCGGTCGTCAAGGTTGCCAGCTTTGCGTCCAATGCAGCCTGCCATCCATTGTTAGGTCCCTTTTTCCATCGTCGATGGGAGGACCAAGGAGTAGTCAATGTCCACCACCGAGGATTGCGGTTCCGCACTCGACATAGCTAGACTGGACGGCCACAAACATCAACAAAAACTTACCTCTAAAGACGTGCCCTGCAGCAGAGCTCGTTCAACCTGTGTCCACTTCGTAGGAACGGGGATATAGCGAGGAAGAAACTTGATGTACTCGGTCCATGGGGTTGGTGGTCCTCCTCTAGACACTGCATGGTCTCGGGTCGAAAGTAGTAGGTGCGTCAAGAGGTATAGTAAAATATCTCCCCTGGTGGACTTGTCGATGTCAGTGAATTATGAATCCACTCGAGCTCCCGGTGGCTCGGGAGAAAATGCCAAATACCTGCTGGCCTGCAACCTCGAGCAGCTGGCGGAAGTTCTGATCGACCTTGGCGTAGTCCTCCACGGCGGCCGCTGACAAGACCAAGTCGTGAGGTATTCTCAGCAGCGGTCCATCTCCACTTCTCAAGTCCTTCTCGACAACCAGGCCGAGTCCCTTGCCTTCCGTCTCCTGGAGCTGGGCGTGGCCGAAGTCGACATTGTTGAGGCGCGCCCAGGCGGGAAAGGCATCGATGGACAGCTGCGGACTCGAAGACATTGCAGACTCAAAGTGAGGAAGTGAAAAGATGTCGAGGCCTTTTGAAAGAATCACCTTATCACGCTGGCCGTGGCGAGGTGCGTACCTTACCTTAGTGGAAATTGATGTCCGGCGGCAACAGCCAGTGCAGGTCCGCCCGCCGGTCACCATCTTCCGACCCACTCCCGCCTGAGCCTCAGCCAGCCTCTTGGAGAATTTTGCGGCCAAAAGCTATTATCATGGCCTCACTTTTCGCAGCAACATTGCCGTCGCCTATTTCGCTTCGCCCACCGTGCGTCCGCGCCGAGCTGTAACCTCGGATAGCTCATCGTACGTCAGCGAAGAAAGCTCCAAGAACTGTTGCAAACCCCGGGCGCTCGGTACATGTCTTAGCTGTCTTTACTTGGTTAATTACCTTTGATCCTTGTTCAGCCTCGCCCTCTCTCTCACCGAGCTGCCATGCCTCGCGATCCGCTTATCGGCCTCGTGGGCAAGCCCTCGGCAGGGAAGAGCTCCACGCTCAACAGCTTGACCGACGCCTCTTCCAAAGTTGGTTGGTAGAGACTCTGCCCGAGGAGATGGAATGGGCGCTGATGGCAATTCTACATAGGCAACTTCCCGTACGCCGCTTCGTCCTCGTTCTCGTCCATGTCTTTGTTTTCGCCCTCGTTCAAATCGCGTGATCGTGATATTGTGCTGGTGCTGCCGGATGAGGTTCTCGGAGCTGACCATCCCTTGTCAGATTCACAACCATCGACCCGCAGCGAGCAGTAGGCTACCTCCAGGTCGAATGCGCATGCGCGCGCCTCGGCCTACAAGACAGGTGTAGGCCCAACTACGGCTCCTGCGACCACGGCCGCCGCTCCGTTCCCATAGAGCTGCTCGACGTCGCTGGCTTGGTACCTGGAGCACACGACGGCGCTGGGCTAGGAAACAAGTTCTTGGACGATTTGCGCCATGCCGATGCGCTGATACATGTTGTCGATGCCTCAGGGACCGTTGACGCGGAAGGAAAGGAGACAAGAGGTTATGATCCGTCCGTCGATATCGCGTGGCTGCGCAGCGAGATCGTAGCATGGATTCTGGGCAACCTGATGCAAAAATGGGGTTCCTTACGGCGCCGACACCAAGCCATCAAAGCTACAGCGATAGAGACGCTACAAGGCCAGTTCTCCGGGTACGGCGCGACATCCACCGTCATCATCCGAGCGTTGGATCGCATAAACCTCAAAGAGCCATTGGAAGACTGGAGCAACGAGACGGTCGAGCGCGTCGTCAACGCCTTTGTCGACGAGAAGTTTCCCACCGTGATAGCGCTCAACAAGATCGACCACCCAGACGCAGACAAGAACATCTCAAAAATCGCCAAGATGCAGGACCCCAACACCATTGTGCTCTGCTCCGCCATTTCCGAGATATTTCTTCGCAAAATGGCAAAACAGGGATATATCAAATACGTCGAAGGCAGCGAGTTCGTCGACACCAGGGAAGACCTGATAGAACAAGGCGACCCTACCGGCGGCGGCCTCAAGCCACTGGATGAAAAGAACCGCACCCGGATAGAGAACTTGAAGGATATGGTGCTATATCGCTTTGGTTCGACGGGGGTCGTCCAGGTACTATCCAAAGCCGCTGAAATACTAGGTCTCGTGCCGGTATTTCCGGTACGGAACACGACTACCTTCGGCTCCGGAGCAACAGAATCCAAATTCGTGTTTCGAGATTGTGTGCTTGTCGGTAAAGGCTCAACGGTTGGCGATGTAGCTCGGAAGATTATGGGAGACGCCCCTATTGCGTTCGTGGAAGGTGTAGGGAACATTAGGGTATCCGAGGATGATCTCGTGGGAGTAGGCAAGAATGATGCAAGTTACTCCCTGATGCCGCTCAATAGTTTAACATGTCACTAACAGTCGCTACTAGATATTATCGTTCAAAGTTGGTAGAGGCTAAGCATATCACGGGGTATAACGCAAGGAGAAGCCAAATCGGTCAAATCTAGCAGCGATGTCCCTTCGTCCGATGGCTGTTCCAACGTTGTATAATCACGGCAAATGAGGATTATGTCCCCCTTGAAATGGGTTGTGCTCGTGAGTAGGGTAGTCTAAGTTGCCCGACGAAGGGGAATCCACTGCCCCCCTACCGGTGCTTGAGCAAAGAGACTCTTAAGTTAAGAAGTCAAAACACTGGGTTACCGACTGGCTTTTATATTCGACCACCTAGATCTCAGTTCCTACCTTTATAGATCTACCATAGGCTTGGTTAGACAAACTAGTGGTACATTTGTTATACGACGGAATACGAATGCACATGAGCCATCTCTACTTGATTCATGAAACGCCTTAACAAATACCGCAGGAACAGTCGACGATGCCCAACGTCCATTATGTTGTTCTCAAGGGCCATGTACTCATGAATAGTAGTAGTTCGCCCGGGTACTTGGCCATCCGTGCCAACGCCCTTTATCCCTTTATTTCCTAACAAGCTTCTCACGAAACACGTCTACTCCTCAATCCGCACCGGCCATTCCCGCGGCCTATTACCCCAGATCATCTCAACCCCAGATTTCGCCGCTACGGCCTTGAGCTCATCCATCAGCACACCCTTCGCGGTGGTCTGATAGATAGTCTTCAGCCGCGTCACCTTGATGATAGCCTGCACGACAGAACAAAACTCCAGTTCTTCATAGTGGTCCGAACTGATCTCCAGCGTCTCCAGATTCGGGAAGCTGGCGAGGAAGCTGGGCAAAGGAAGGTCGTCGTCGTTCTTGGGGTACTTGTGGAAGCGGAACTCAAAGATTCCCATGTTGCGGATCGACGAGGTGCCGCGCACAAAGGCGTACTCTTCCAAGTGTTGCCAGCTGGCTCTGCCCAACTCGTTGTCGTGCCCGAGTGGGAAGACGATGTCGAGCGTCTGTAGCTTTCCGGCGGCTATTGAATCGTGCAGGATTAACTCAAGGCCCCCTGGTGGTACTACAGTCCGCGTTAGGCGCAGGGAGCGAAGGTCGCTGTACATGTGCTTCTTGTTCTGGCTGGAGAAGTCGATCTCAGGATCTTGTGTTGGGTCGGAGTTTGACTCTTGGCTAGCCAGGTCGGACAGTCGGCTGAGAGTCAAGGGACCAAATCCATCCCAGCTCCAACGCAAGTCGAAGTCAACATGCTGCAGGTCAACTCCACGCCGAATCGATGTGAGTTGTTTAAGGGGGTGTGAGGCTTCAAGTCGAATGAACCCACTGTCACCCACAATATATACCACAACCTTTAGATCTTTCCATAAGTGTTCGTGTTCAGCATATTCGGGCTGAGGTCCATGTATACCACGGCCTATAATCACGTCGCGCAAGCGAAGCTGTTCAAGCTTTGGCGTCTTTGTAGCAATGGCAAGCTTTGTCGCGTTAGCCTTGATACCAAATAGAAGCTTGAGCCACTTACTATTTCCACACTTGCACCGTTGTGCTTGGTGTCTTCGAGGCGAAGGTACTTGAGACTCGGCATGACAGGAAACCCAAGATCAATAGTATTGTGAGGCAGGCCAGAAATGTGAAGGGATTGTAAACTCTGCGACGCATTTCTCAGCAGAGTTCCCAAAACCTGAGGCCTTGTGGTGACAAATTCATCTAGCACAATGTTGGTGAGTTTCCCGAGGAAGCCTAGTCGTTGTGGAAGCTCGATGTCTTCGTCAATAGAACCTGTGATGCTTAGACACTCAAGTTTTCTCGAGCCTTGCAGTAGCGCTAGAAGTTTCCGTAAGGTAAGCTTGAAACGTAAGGCATGGCTGATCACCAGCTGTCGTACGTCGCTACCCGAGTAAGATACGAGTTTTCTCAGAGTAGCTATGCTCGGGGCATATCGTTGTTCGAATGGCCTCGTGAACAGCAAAGCTCTCCATAAGCGTTCGTTGCCAGGGCTAGTGAGATACTCCTTCCAATTTTTGGATACGCGGAGGCATCGCCTTGAAGATGTTAGTGTTGACCACGTTGGCCCTAATTAACCAGCGTGGGAGCATACACGAGTGTTTCAAAGTCGAGTAGGCTGAATATACGCTGAAGGATCTCTGGAGGATTCCGCAAAGGGTCTCTGCGGTAGAATCGAGTCTGCAGTGGCTGTCTTGCGGCATAAAGTTTCTGTGATGCTGTTAAGTAGGTGGTTGGGCAAGTCGACGTCTTCTTGAGAGAAACACACTAACCTGCATCTTTGACGACCCGGCAAGTCTATTGTTGTTCCCAACTTCAATACCAGCGGTGTAGACTTTCCAGGCCAACTCGTATTTCTTCTGCAGCCGTACAATCTTTCCGAGACGCAGATACCCCTGTCATTTGTTCGGTAAGTGAAGTGATTACATGTCACCGGAAGCTGAACTCACATCTGGAAGTCGAGGCGCAAGCTCCAACATCCATTCAGCATCTCGCCGAGCCCGATCCAACTCCTGCAGTGCCTCGAATGTTGCAGCCCGGTAGTCCAGGGCCTGGATGTGAAGGGGCTTATCGCATTTGTTGAACGTCTTTCCTACGGTGCATGTACAGGTGTACATTGCCTCATTGAAGATGGAGCCACCCTCCAGAGCAACCTTCTCGTAGTTCTTGCAGCTGCATCTCTCGCGTTTCATTCCCCGTGCGCATGGACAGAGCTTCATTGCCTGTAGATGCTGTTAGTAAACGCCAGCTAGGTGAAGAGTTTCTGCGATTACCTTGGTGAATTGCTCCAGTGCAGGTTTGAAGCGTTTTGCTCCATAATACTGGCGACCTTCCTGGATGGCCGATTCGGGAGACTTTTCGTTCTGAGAGTTCATAATCTCTCAATTGTTCGACTTGCTATACTTCTTGATAGACCGCGGCAGAGGTGCGTGGTGGCTAGCGATCGCGGATGAGCCTCCTGCTCTACCACGCACGTGCCAGGATCGATCTAGCCTCTAGGCACGCGGGGGGGGGGAGGGGGGTTCTAGACTACCTAGTAATCTAGGAGAGTCTGTCCGAGTAAGAGTTTCCGTCTATGAGGTGTATTACCTGTAAAAGCGTTGGTGAATTGTTGCTACACCCATTTGACGCGTGTGTTGATGGAAGCTTCCAAGACGCGGCCGTGCCCAAGAACCAGTTTGCGTAACAACCTAGAAATGGAAGTTAACAACCTACAAGAGACTATGTGCGTCCGTCATACATTCATTTCAACACCAAAACCCCGACACTTGTTTCTTTTTCCAGAAGGCTGCGTTTCAATTTACCGATAGTACTTACTTAATTTCAATTACATCTACTTCTTCGAAATATCGGGTTTTTCTCAACAGATGGTTCCATGGTCGCATGTGGGTTCATGCGTTTCTATCGCACAAACTCCGCGAAACTAGTCTAAGGCTGAAGCACAATTTTTTACTCCTTTACATTAAACAGCTCAAGTGATCTTCTGTGAAGCCCTCCGACGTCTTCAAAACTTTTAAGACTCGATTATGCGTCGTCTCGACTGTATCTTGAAGTTGTGTTGATATCGACAATCTGCAGTGTGTAGGGTAAGTATACGGACCGGAAGATTGATATATCCGACGGACTTAACTCCATGACTGCGCCAAATCCCGAGCGCTCTGAATACAGCATCATATGCAGGCCGACAAACCTGGAAGTGACGTACAAATGCAAGGCACCATTTTTGTCTGACATTCGTAGACCTGTACTCCTCATCGCATGCCGAATATCTCATTTTGGCTACTTGGCGATACACAGCGTCTTTCTAGCCCGCGTCCCCCATCTTCTGTACGGCAGGGGTATAAACGACGCGACGATCTACTATCATTTACATGCACCTGCGAGCGAAGCGTTCCATTGTTAGACTGTTAGACCCGACGCATCCGAACGCACTTCAACGTCGTTCTCTCTCGCTCAGCTTCCGCCCCGGCTCCAACTTCACCTTCGCCATGAGTAGTGACAAGCAGCCTCTAATGGCGGGCGCGAGGAAGCCCATCCCGCGAGGTACCACTTACACGGACTGGCCGAGCCTCCATTCGTGCACCGCTGACCATCCGGGGACCCAGCTGCCTGGGCGAACGCCATACCGTCGTCTCGAGATACCACTCGTATACTGCCCCAGGCCATCGCTCACCGTGGCTACAAGGCCGTATGGCCAGAGAATACCATGCGCGCGTTCAAGGGCGCGTTGAGGTTGGCGCGCATGCGCTCGAGACGGACGTGCATCTCTCCGCGGACGGCGTCGTGGTCTTGTCGCATGTAAGCGCATCTATGTGGTGCTCCGTAAACCGTGACTGATGTGTGTGGCGCATAGGACCCGTCGTTGAAGCGATGTTACGGCGCAGAGAAGAAGATCTCGGAGTGTAAATGGGACTACCTCTCCACGCTTAAGACCTTGAGGGCACCCCACGAGGGACTTCCACGACTGAGAGATTTGTTAGAGTACCTGGTTGAGCCGGGACTAGAGAAGACGTGGGTATTGTTGGATATCAAGGCAAGTCTGCCACCGCGCTGGGATATTGAACATACGCTGATGGGACTAGATCGACGATGAAGCTGTGGATTTGATTAGTGCAATTGCTAAGACGCTTGATGATGTTTCGCCGTCGGTGCCGTGGGATGAGCGGATTGTGTTGGGATGCTGGAACGTGAGTACTGTCAATGACCTGAGTGTTCTCTAAAGCGCTTAACTCCATGCTTCGACTGAGGCACTGACGAACATATAGGCAACCTTTTTACAAACTGCCCGCCGACTCCTACCTACGTACCCCCTTGCCCACATCGGTGCCTCCATCCTCTACTCACAACACTTCCTCGCCGTCCCCAACCTCGGCTTCAACATGAATCAAAAGGCCATGATCGGGCCACCTGGCCGGTGGTTCATGCGCAAGTGCCAAAAGACAGACAAGCAGCTCTTCTTGTGGACGGTGAACGAGGAGCGATGGATGAGGTGGAGCATCCGCAAGAACCTTGGCCGCGGAAAACGAAACGTGGGCAAGCCGCTCATCGACGGGGTGATTACCGACGACCCGAAGCTGTACCTCGAGGTGTGCCAGCGGTACGAGGACGAGCTGGATGGGCGGCGCGCAATGATTTCGCGCGGCGTGGTTGGGACGGTGCAGGACGGAATGAGTGCGGCATGTCTGGTGGTGATGATGCAGGTTCTCATCATGGGATTTCACATCCTTAGGAGAGCACAGGGGAAGTTTGACTACCTGAAGGATAGGAAAAATCTGGATAAGCGATGAGGTGATTTGTGAAGAAATTGGGATAGACATCTAGACCAGCGACTGCTTTGATAATTAGTAGTAATTAGACTATAGAGTGAGGAACTAGACTGAGCGAATGGATGATTATGAAACCTCCTGATGCCCATGATTGATCATCACCAACTGGCGGAAATCACCAATTGGGTAATTGAACCATGTCGACCATTTTCCATCGAGACCACAAGGCTAATTACTCAAGGAACGACTGATTACCTCCGGTCCACAAGGTGTCATGATACTAACAGGACTAATTACTACAAGCAAAGGCATCTACCTCCGGATAGTTGAAAATTCTTCACATTGACTTGATTAATTACCCAGGGCAAACTCACTTACACCCGATCTCCTGTGATGGCCGGATAATTATCCTCAACCTCACACGGACTAATTACCCAGGGCAAACGCACTTACCTCCGTCTCCTCCCCCGCCGCCGGCCGAACGAGCGAACCCACTATGTAAAGTCCGGGGCCGGACTGTCGACGCTCGCTCTCGGCTGACAAGTTTGTCATACGTAGGGTACTCGTAGTATCCATGTAGGGGCGGAGTTCCACGGCGATTCCTTTGATTTGCTTGATTTCTCAGCTCAACACCACGAATAAACCAAACAGGCTTCAAGCATGCAACCGGTACTCTAAATGCCGCAGGCCTGCCCCCTGTAGGCCGTCGTGATCCTTCCCATGGGATGGCTATTTGATACTATATCGGTAGTGTGTAAGCAGGAGCCGCACATCGTCTCAACTCTATGATTTGTGGATTTGTCAGAAAAGCGAGTTGCGTCGTTGGGCTAGTCTATGATGAGACGAAGCCGAAGGATGGACCTGCAGCAAAGCGGTAGATGGCGTCGACGATGCTGATGCTGCAATATAAATCTCCCTGCTGTAGGTAACTTATATATAAGGCTTGGCTCGCCGTCTGACAGGTGAGGCTTAACTACTAACATCCATCTCATCTCATCTCATCTCCTCTCCATCAACTTGACTCTCCCTCTCGCTCACATCTCAGCCTCTCTCACCATGATCTCTCCCAAGAGCCTCCTCGTCGCAACGGCCCTTCCCGTCCTCGCCCTGGCCGACATCCTCTCCTCCCAGACTGTCGCCCAGAACCCGCTCGGAAGCTGGCTAGAAAATGTCGTCGTCCGCCCCAACGGCGATCTCCTTGCCACGCAGCTCTATCAAGCCAGCGAAGTCTTCACGAACCAGAAGGCCGAAGTCTTCACGATCCACAACCCTTACTCTGGTGGCCACCACACGCTCGAAGTCGCTGCCACCATCCCCGCCATCCAAAACCTCCTGGGCATCTCTCAAGTCGGCGTCGTCAGCGGCCGCGAGACGTATGTCGTCGTCGGCGGCAACTCCACCTCGGACACGCACCCTGTCGTCGGCGCCTTCAGCGCCTGGAGCCTCACCTACGAGTATGGCCACGAGTTCAAGCCAACGGTCAAGAAGATCAGCTCCTTGAGCCCAACGAGTGCCTTCCTCAACGGCGTAGCCGACGTCCCCGGCGCCGAGGGCATTGCCCTCATCGCCGACTCGACCCTCGGGCTCGTCGG
>JAANBC010000262.1:0-43258 GCA_014621405.1 Stylonectria norvegica
GGCGCCGCCTGAGCGAGGCCGCCATGAAAGCTGTGCAGGCGGCGGGGGGCGACGTCGACAAGTTGATGCAGCAGGGTTTCTCCTTTTAGCTGTGAGGAACACTCATATTTTCGAGCACTTTTTTCTTTTTCTTTCGGGTGACGGAAAGCAAAACACTTTCCCCCTTTTGATGTGTGAGCGCGAGACTCTACCTTCGGTCTGGTGAGATGCCCAAGGCTTCGACTTGAGCTCGTCCCTTCATCACCACCACCACCACACGAACGGCGTTTCATTTCTTCACTTCTTATACCTTCGTTCCTCTTTGTTGTATTTGGAAGCGGGCATACAAAGACCATAAACCGAACCAGAGGCCACTTTTGTACGGATTCGTGTAACAACAAACATTCACAAGGTACACCACCTTTTATTTTCATTTGTCTACCGAACAGGGGCAGAAGGAGAAACCCGGCAGGGAGGAGTAATATGTATGGATTTACGTACGGGATGGAGCGGGGATATCCAACATCGAGGACACCTTGTAGCAAGTATGGGTCGGTAGATTGGGCTTGTGAGCTGCCGATGCCGATATCTGCGGAACTGAGCAGAGGATGAAGTTGCTTGAGTTGTGTGTACGGTACTGTACTGCTGTATAGTTAGGGGATTACATTCTGATCAAATTTATACCACGTACGAACACTTCTGGGGTAGGCTTTCCTGTATTGGTCAAATCGTCCTTTCCATCATCTGAGTTTCAAGAGAAAGGATCCCAGTTTCACATCAGGTGGACATGCAAATGATTATGGACGTGGTATATTCAGGCAAGACGGTATCGATTAACTATTCTTTATTCGAGTCGAAGCCATTCCCTGGTCGAATCCCCATCTTTATCTCGGCCAGCCTGCAGCCGACCCAGTCCAGCTGTATAGAAAACCCCTCCGTATCCTTAGCCCCCCGAATGGTTTTATATATACAAAGCAAACACTCGTACAAGAGCGCAGTGGATCTGATGTTTACCAACGCCAGTCTCATCGCAGACGCCGTCGTCATGCCTTCAAATCAAAGCTAACCAAGAAAAAAAGGAAATCGACAAGTGAGTGCCGTGTGTATCCACGACGGAAGTGGCTTCGAATAGGCTGTGCCAGGGGCGTTCCAGTTCGATTGTGGTATTCCAGAACCTTGAGCTACCCAAAGCTATGCCCGGGCCCGAACAAAGTGGCCTGTGGTATAATCTGCCCCAATGCTGGTAGCAGCAGGTGTAGAAGGTGTTCGTAAGAAAAGCAATAAGCCATTTATTTGTATCTTCAATTAACTCATTTAATGCTCGTAGCCAGCACCGCGTTGCCAGGGACTATTAGACGAATTAGTACTTGCAAGGCATAGTGGAAGTCGAAATGAGTAGCCTACCTGGCATTGTTCTGTGACCGAAATCCAGCCGGACTGGAGTTGTTTTGCGATCGGAACGCAGCAGGACCGGCATTGTCCTGTGGTCGGAACCCAGCGGGACTACCGTTGTGTTGCGATCGCTGCTGTCCGACGGAGGAAGCCGAAGGGGCGTATCCGCTCGGTGACGCGGTACGGAAGGGGCTCGCAGGCCGTTGTCCATCGGCCGGGAAGAGAGGCATCGACGGGTTTACGGGAGACCGGGGAGGGTTGTTGGCCGGCTGGAACGAGCTCTGCGACTGGTTCTCCATCTCAGCTCGTCTTCGCAGGCTGCCGGATGACAGCGAGTTGCTGTCGTCGTCCAAGTCCATCTTGGAGTTGTAACCGGCCTTGTCACCGCGGGCCGTGGCAGCCAGGGCGTCGAGCTCCGTAGTCGTGTTAAGCTGCGTCTGCGACTTCATGAATGAGGCACGGTCATCGGCCATGTACTGGTAGCGCGCATCAGGGTTCTTGCGGAAGAAGATGATGGCTGTAGACACCATCACCATGATGAGGAGGATGAGCGCGAAGGCTGCGTTGAGCACGAAAAGCACCACACCCACAACACCGACAACAATCTTGGGCACACCAAAGACGTTGGTAAAGATTAGGAGGAAGATGGCGTTGAGGAAGTTGACGACGCAGATGGCGATGTTGAACGAGTTGGTGCTCTTGTCCATCCAAGGTCGCAAGACCGACGCAGCGATCAGACCGGCAGCCTCGATGATGATGAAACCGATAGCCTGAGCCACAGAAGCCTTCTGTGCGAAAGCCACCAGCATAGCCTTGACGAGAGTGTAGAATAGAACGGGAACGATAAAGTAGTAGGCCGAGGCGCGGAACTGAACGTAGAGGAATCCCCACTTGTTAAGAGCCTGAGGGTCGGAGAAGAGGATGTAGGCCGGGTTTCGGTGCATGCTAACAGAGCGGCGAGCGATGCGAATGACCTTGCTAGCACCCCATGCCAAGGTAATAATCATACCGAACAAGAAGAAGACGGCGAGGACGGCCTCGGCAGGCGAATCGACTTGAGTGAACTCCCACAGGCAGAGAATGACGATCTGGGGGAAACCAATGAGGGTCATGCGGAAGAGAATTCCCTTCAAGACGGTGAGCCAGCCATTTCGGAACTCCTGGAACTTCTCGGCGCCCATCCACTTCTGCTTGACGCAAAGTTCGCAAATGCCCTTGAAGGCAGAGACGAGAAGGACAGTGACCACGACGAAGATGCAGAAGAAGGTCAGACCAGTCATGAAGAGGTTAGTGGTCTCGATCTTGGCTCGGAAGGCAACTCGCTGGATGCCATAAACGATGAAACTGCCTGATCCCGTCTGAATGTTGCCACGCTTGACAAGATCAGTCACGGGTTCGGTTACAACCCTGGGCAGCATTGCGGCACCTCGCTTGAACAGGCTGAGCGTGATTCCGGCGGCTTGTAGTGATCGCTTTTCGACCTGAACGGAGACGGTAGTAAGGGAGTCAAAAAGTGTCGAGGGCGTGCCGCCTGTCGCTCGCTGGTACCAGGTAAAGATACTCTGCATGAAGCCCACGCGGATGATGCCCATAGACCATTGAAAGTCCTGAGTCCACGAAGCCACGATAGGAGGCAAACGAACACTGGTCAGTCCGAGAATAGCCTGAGCTTGGAAGTAGCCGAAGAGGGAGAGCGAGTTGGCGGCGACGTGAGAAGCAGTGTTGGAGTGTCCGAGGCCGGAGACGACAGCAGAGGAGATGAGGACCAGGCCAGCGATGCAAGCAGTAGCCCACTTGACGCCTAGCAAATCGACGGTCTTTCCATTGGAGACATTCGCCTCGACACAAGCGACACTCTCGCCAGTCGAAGTCAAGTTGACAAAGACACGAACGGTAGCATCCAAATCGGGGATGGCGTAAGCGATCCCAGGAAGCTGAGCTGCAGCTGCATCACCGACGTCAATGTTGAATTCGAAAGGGATCTTTCCGGATACCATGGGGCAAAGACCAGCGAGACCAATGTCGCACGGGTCGACGGTTTGTCGAATGAACTCGTAACCATAGGCGGCGATGCTAACATCAAAGACGACCTTTCCTTGGATGGAGGAGGTGACGACAACGTTGACGTTGGCTGATCCGTTGTTGGGGGTGTAGACGACGTTGAAAAGACTAGCAGTGAAGCCCGAATCTTGTTGACACGAGTTGAGAGAGTTGGACATGAGCAGCTTCTCAGCCGAGACGGGGGCGGGAGCCAGGAGCGCGGCCATGGACGAGAGCAGCACCAGGGGCTGCTTCAGTAAGGACCTCATGATGGCGGAGGGGTTTAGAAATGTCGTCGGCGATGATGATGTCGAAGCGGATTAGGCGGGTTTCCCACGGTCGGAGGCTCGTCGTCCTGCGAAGCGCCTCGCAGAAAGCCGTCAACTCGACGTTGAAATGGCGGCGATGTGTTCCCGTGGAAGGAGGTCCGATGCAGGGCGATTCCCCTCGGTAGAAAGTCGAAAACGTGTTCCGGCGTTGTCCACGAGGCTGATCGGAAGTTGCGGAAAGCGTTTTTGATGCTGGCGTATCGACGACAAAGGGCGGGATTTTGGGTTTCAGGAGGCGTGACGCGGCGCCGTCGGTTCGAATGGAAGGGTTTGCGGTCGGGCTACTAGCGAGGGGATTCTACCAAAGGCGGCAGAGAGAGTAGAGAGCGCGCAGCTTGTTCTGCAAACGAAACAGACGACGAAGGAGGGATTAGCGAGTGGTCGACCTCTACAAGATGAGGCGTATGAAGATGAGAGATTGTCGGCGGCGGCGGCGTCGTCGGCGGAGGATTGTCGAGGGTGCGATTTGATTGTGGGGGGGGAGAGAGAGATGGGGCGAGTGAGAAGAGGGAGGAAGACTTGGAGGCTGGAGGCTGGAGGATTGGAAGGGAACCTGGTATGGACCTGGAAAAGGGCCAAAGGGCATGGACTGAGGATCCACAAAGACCCGCTACTCCACGTAACCCCCCGTGCTACCGTTGTGCAGGGGGTCAAGGGGCGAGTGAGAGCGCTGAGCGATCAAGTTTTTGGCGCTGTGAACGACCTCTTGGCTCTTGGTTCTTGGCTTGGCTGTTGGCTCTTGGCGGCTGGTCGATGGGTGGATGGTGGATGAATGGATGGATCATGATACCTGGGCTACTTGGGAACAAGGGGGGCGCTCAATACGGGGGCACTGCCTTTGAAGACTTCCTGGTTCAATAGCAGCCAGTCAGCGCTGCGAGCAACGGCGCGGAATGGTAACAGCGGACAGCAAATTACGCATGGATGGTGTGAACAAGTGTGAACAGCAAGAGCCTGACGAGTATTTGACGATAGTGCGTCTTGGCTGGTGCGCGGTAGCGTCTTGATCCGCGGGCTGTGCAGGTACTTGATTCCACAGCGTATACCACACTAATATGCCCATGGAAACAATGAACACGAAGTCACTCTCCCTCCTCGTCAGGCACACGGTGGATACACTTCTCGTATCCGCCCTAACAGCACTCAAATCAACACCACAACCAAGTGCTACTGGTACGTACTGCCCCATGGGGCCTGGCACACACCCGTAACGGGCATGTCCCCTGCTGACCAGCCGCCATGCACGCCCAGGGGCGAGGCGCGTATTCCACAAAGGCGCTGGCATTTCGAGAGTCCAGTCCCGTGTTTGGGTGCAGCAAAGCCATTGCCTCTTGATTAGCCGGTTCGGGAAGGGCGGAGATGGACGACGACATCATCGTCACTGCAGGTTTTCACAGGTGTGTGTTTTGCTTGTTTGTTTGTATGTTTACCATGGCAACATCTTCACCAGATTTTAACAGTTGTAGTTTACATGATGATCCTCCCCTTCCCTCTATTAAAGACCCATCTTGCCATCCAATCCATCCACTTGCTAATTAACTAACGCTTCAGGTGGTGGTGGATGGTGTCGACCATCCATCCATTGAGGCGAAGCCTCCAAAAGCATACGTACCTCTTGTCTTCGTACGTGCGCTTTGTTGCCCCAGATTTCAGCACCCAGTCTACACCCATCAGCTCCAGCTCTCAGTCGAAGAAACACAACCATTCAAACTGTTTCTGTTGTCTGCTGGTATCACCGCTGGTGACCTTCGCATCTAATTACATCTCATTACGGGAGTCCTAGCAGGTTCAAGCCCAGTGCTTGCACAGCCCCCATCCTGCGCTGCCGAGCGCCGACCGTCGTGCTACCCTTGTTGCTGCCCTTCGGCGCTGCCAAGACCTTTACATTCACCAATGCTATCAACTGCTATACGGGGATGAAATGTCTGCTCTACATAATCACTGCCACCCAGCATTTTTCGTGTCCGCGCCGCAGCATCGTATTCAGGTACTATGGATTGGATTTCCGAAGGCGGGCTGTATTGAAAAGGTGGAGAGTCTCTCGGAATGTCGCACAACTCCCCTTCATAATACAGCATTCCTCGTCTTCTCTCGTGTTACTCGATACGAAGTGCCAAGAGAAGGCTTGAGATTGTGCAATCCATCAGCAAGTACAGTAAGCTGAGCTGATAGGCACAAGATAGTTTGATGCATCACAACCCACTATTGAACTGTAGCCCCCATCAACACCTCGTACTAACGATGCCGGCTCATTGTCAGCACTCCTTTTCGCTTATTATCATCTACAAAACTCCATCGTAGAATCCTACTGCAGATCACGAAAACATCTTAAATGCACGAGTCGCCTCCGCGCGTTCGTCAACACCTGGCCATCTCCTAAAGGGGGGCTTGCTGCGGCTTCTCCCTCTTCTCCACTTACTCGCTATACCCAGCATTGCATTTCACCACCATCACCGTACATCCGGCATGGATGGGCCCGACCTTGCCCTCGTCCCGTCTCGCCCGCGTCTCGGGTCTTCAATACATGGGCCTGCCGGTTTGGGATATTGCCCCTGGATGCTTCAGACTCCAGGCCCTGCTCGCTCTCATTCTGCTACAATGCACTGCCCTTCGATATGCGGAGATCGGAACGTCTCAGAAACTACCCTTGGCGAGACCTCATCCTAGGCCCCCGATAATTACCATCCATCCTTGTAGTGACGGCTCACAGCCTCCATAGACCGCTTGTATGCCTGTAAGTAAGTGAACTGTCACTCCTCACTGTTGATATTTTCGATTTTCTTCATCGATGTTGAGTCTCTTTGTCTTGACGAATCTCCACATTGGGTCAGTTTCATGACGATTCCGGTTGTTACACTCAACCAACCCCCAGATTATGATTAAACTTGACCAAACGTCTAGATGCGGTATGTACATTTCCTCACCAGTCATCTAAGAATCATCTCAGGCACCTATGTCGATACCATACAATCCATCCATATCCAAGGAATGCACTATGCTCAACCACGCTTTGGAAGCAACGCGACCCCAAATAAGCTCATCAAACCCCAAACATCCCTCCGCGACCGCAGTACTCGGAGTCCTAAGCCTATGCCTACAGTACATCCCACTGGGTTTCCCACGGCTTGTTCACCTGCGCGAAATTCGTCCCGTGCCTGTAGTTGCCAATCATCTCCTCCTGGTCCACGCCGCAATGCGTCTGTCCATCACGCCCCTGGAACCATCCGAGCCCGTATGTCTTGCCATCCTCCAACTTCTTCGCCATCTCCGAGTTGCTGAGCTTAGCAGTCCCCACGAAGTTGTAGAGCATTTTGCTCTGGTGTATAAAGGCGAGGACCGACGCGATCGTGTTGGGCTGCCGAGGTAGAAAGGGATGCCGCCGCCGGATGAAGACTACTGTTGCCACAACCATCATGTAAAGCAACACGAACAGCGCGCTGCCCAGAGACACGTAGAAAGACAGAACCGTCTCCTGGCCAGCATTTACTAGCTCCGCCTTGTGTTTCCAGTCGTCCTTTGCGTCATCGCCCAACTTATTGTACCTCACGATAAAGTCCTGTCCCTCAACGGTGGCAAGGCTGGTGACCATGATAGTTAGGAACTCGGCCATGACACTCCCAAAGCCAACCAAGAACACGAGAAAATGGCCATTGAGCAGCGCTCGTAGGGGCATGTACCCAAAGGGCAGAGCTGTGTAATCGAGAGTAAGCGTTTTCGACGGTGCATGTCGTTTTGACAATATGTAATACGGTTCCATCAACCGGACCGACGTCTCCATGGCACCCCAGCACAGTTTCAGAATGACTGCGAGAGCCGTAACCGCCCAGGCAGCTTTGTCAGTCACGACATCAGCTGGGGTAAAGAGAAAGGTCGGGATGAAACCGGCAAAGAGGAAAAGCCCGATAATAAAAGGGACGCTACCAGCCGAGCGAAGCATCAGGGGGTGGGGATTCTCGGATAGGTGGGTATCAGTGTCCTTTTCAGGATCTTGCGACATAGCGCCGGTGCCTTCATAAGGCGCAAGAGACGAGTTCCGCAACATGTAGCGGCGATGCTTCAGTTTATGGTGAATATCCTTGTGCTTGGCCGTATCCATGTCCTTGAAGTCCATCAGAATGTGGCTCACGACAGCCATAGCGGCGAGGCCGGCAATGCCCCTGACATCAGCCAGCAAGCCAGAGCGTCTTGTCTGCAGTGTGTAGAAAAGACCCGAACAGACGACCGCTATCAATACTAGGGTCGCGGTCAAAAGGCGGGACCAGACAGCCGCAAAGTAGACCTCCTTGAACTCGTCCGGATGTTCCATCCTCTCCCTCCGGCTCGGTGTCAGCACCACTGATGCAGCTGCAAAAGTGGGAACCAGGGACACAGCCAATGTCGAGGCCAGCGACGACAGCGCCACCGCATAGTGGCCCAGCTTCAGCGCGCTCAGGGGCCGGGTGAAGCTGAAACTCGTAACATAGTCGACATTGAGCGACTTGGACGCCAGGGCGCCGCCTTGCCTTGATAGTTGATAGTAGGCCTCCAGTCGGCGAACCTCGAAATCGGTAAACTGCCAGAAAACGCCGTATACAACGGCGCACAAGGTTGGCAGGAACTTGATGATGAAATACAAGCCCGGCTGCACATCGTCGGGCGACTTGAACTTGAGGATAGGCGTATCTTTAAACTTTCGGTACAAGACTTCCTGCACGGCCGCCAGGGCCACAGACATGGCGATCAGCAAAGATAAATAGGGCCAGCGCATCGACCAGGGTTTCCAATTGGGTTGCGGGTAGAAGATGGCTGTCTTCTGCTGCTTGACTGGGAACGTCGATCGCCGCACTTCGTCGACGGCAACAGTGCTGGGTCCCTCCATATTACTGAGATCGGTCCCTGCGCGTTCTTCCATAATCACTTCGATGACTTCGCCGCGTCGATTGGCCTCGTCCTGACCCCTATTCCGGATTGTCTCAGCACGGCCAATGCCCTTGGCTGTATTCCGGCGTGAAAAGGACCTTGACAGATTGCGGTTTACAGTTGCTGAAGCGGATAGAAGATCGGCATCGCGAAAGGTTGTGTCTGGGCGGAAGCCGGCGCCGAGTCCTCCCGTCAGGTTCCCTTTCGCCTCCTGTTCTTGTAGATTCTTGATAAAGTCTTCATCTTGAGCAGTCGCTAGGCCCATTCCCGCTGTAAGGTCAAACCCTGGCGTAAAGGAATAAGACTCTTCTTCGGCAATGGCATCGTATCGCGGTGTCCCCGCCATTGGAGCCGCCCGCTGTAGGAGCGACAAGTCGTACTGTTCTTCGTCGCCTTCTTCGTGGACTGGTTGGATCACGGAGGAGCCATAACTAGACATGCGACCAGCTCTAGATGGACGGCGCGAGGGTGGACCGCCGGATCCTACCACAGGTGTGTAGGCTCCAGCTCCACCAGTATATCCAAAGGAGCCGGACCACGACGACGACCCTGAGTATGTGTGACCATAGTCGTTGGTGGGCGGGCTGGGTTCGCCTGTGAAGGAGGCGAGAGAGACGAGGGATTCGCGCGTACTCAGGTGAGGGCGGTCGGGGGAATCATATGGACTGTCTTGGACATCGCCGTAGACAGTTAAGGCCGACACGCGGTGGCTAAGGTGCTGTTGCTGCTGCTGTTGTGGAACGGAAGCTTGGCGATATGGCTCGTAGGGCTCTCGGCTTGAGTCGTCATGATATGCCATGTCGCCGAGGGCCAACCATGGCGCGGGGGGGTTCCGGAGCAGTCGCGGTGGTGCAGCGTCACGGACAGACTGGGGGGGTCGAAGGTTCGCGATGGAGAGAGCAGGGTCAAGTGTGAAGAAAGAGGAAACGCCAGGAAGCGCACAACGAGGCGACTGTGCGGGAAGAAGGCGAGGGCGACGGCTAGAGCAAGAGCAGCGTCGTGAGTATTTGCAGCTAAAGTAATTAACGAGAGACAGCGATGTTGGTGGTGGTGAGTGAGTGAGTTGAAGAATGGAAGTTGGAAGTTGGATGCTGGAAGCTGGAAACTGGGGTTGGGGTCGGGGTCAGGGTCAGGAACGGCCCCAGCGTGCCCGCTGGAGGAATCAGAAAGCCGCCTGTAGCTCGGGGCCTGTAGGGCTGTCACGGACCTCCCGCGAACCTTCACCTTAACCTTCAGGTTTGTTGCGGCTGAGGATGGATTAGATGGTCGTCCATCCAATCTGCAGCTCTCCCTCCTCCAACAAGGGGTGTTGGGGGCTTGAAAGTGGGTGATAGTCTCCATCCTCCATGCAGCCCCTCTTGCCCCTTAAAGGACGGGCCCTCCTTCAACTCCCAGCCCGTCCTCTGAGTGGCCGGTGACGATAGGGCTGGCGGCTTGGCCACGGGTGGTTGACCACTCGAAACGGTTCTAAAGACAGGGGTCCATCCATTCGTGGATCCATCTGTCCCCATGAAGCCTTCAGCCAGCGGCCTCCAAAGCCCTGACGCATGCCAGCTCTTAGGATCCATCCTACATATCATATTAAATCGTTCACCAACACGATTACATCCGTCTCCCAACATGGTCCTGCGAGCTGTCCACGGGTCTGCAGCTCGCCCGGCTGCGGTGTAACGGCGCTGCCACAGCGTTGCAATGAATTGAATCAGGCAAAGTTGCGGCAGTCGATAGTCCAACGGGCTGGAACGTGCGCACCATGCTTTCATGTACTACAAGTCATCAGTCGTTTATCGAGCTTACTGCTCACTCCTCCGTCCATGTTCGTCGTCTGAATGCTACCTGTCTCGTGCCTTGTAGATGACACCAATCGCCTCACAAGTTGCTGACCACCCAACATCCATTCTCATGTACACACTTAGAGATGTATAAGTACAAACACACGGGCGGCCGACAATGGATCCATCACATCTCCCGTCCCGTCTCGTATTGGATCCATCCTTCCATTAAACGTCCGTGCTATCTATAGCACACAGTGCATGACACTCCAGCTAGTCCTGTTATAGTCTCCCAACTGTAAATAGTTCAACTGCCGAATCGCAGCGCTATGGTCTTGAGATTTCAAATACTTATTGTCGAATCAGCAAGTCTGACAACAACTGCTACGTTGATCATGCATCGCGCGGCACGTGAAGACCTCTCAGCGACAGCGAAATCTCTCGTTCCTGGAAATAAGGCTTGTCTTACATCGACTTTACATCTATGTGTAGGTACTTGAACTGCGTAGCACCAATATCCATGGCAGCACTTGTCCTACCCTGAATCTATCTTCAACTCCTTCCGTATCAGATCGCCCATCATGCATTAATTGTACCCTGCCTCAGCGAGTATTAAGCAGAGCCTCTCTTAAAGAGAAACAGTGAGTCTCATGGGCGCAACAAATAACCTTAGAAAGTGACCAGGACATAGCATGTATGCTAAGATGATATGGAGGTTTCTACATTGTGACGACATGAGCCACTATTACAGTTAGACACTTCCGCGCTCAGGGTAAACCAATAAACTCATTCAATGTGTTGACGTTCTGTCCGTTGACCATAACCAATAGCCTAGTTTATTCAACTCTAATACCTCGAAGTGATCGAGAGAAAAGAAACCGTATGTGCTCCTTTCAAATACAGATCTATAAACCACCAACTCCTTGTGCCACATCCATGCTCAACCAAGTATGACATATGAAGGTACGAGTATGATACACAATTCTATGCTCAAAAGACACCTTCGCTTTGGCCCCAAAATGGCTCATTATCTATAGTCTAATTTCCAGCCATTTCCTTCTATAGTACTAAAAACGCAGACAGGAAACCCGCCATGGTTGCCGTCCACAGTATAGCCTGACCCAACCGTGGTGCAGCTCCCCTAATGCCGCAGCAACTGTCACGGTTGTAGGTAACGTTGTTCATCTGCGCAGCGACCTCAAACACGGACCCAGGAAACCCGCCGTAGTTATAATAGTCTACGTTGAGGAAGTTGGGCGCCCGGCCCCAGTCGGAGCGGCAGTTATTCGCCGCCAACCCCAGACTGCCGTGGCCGCTGACGTTATTGGTCACGTTGAGCAGAGACACGGCGGGAACGAGGAGACTGGTGCCGAAGACGTTGAAGTCGGCGTTGAGGTTATGGTTGATGAGATATAGCCGATCCCTCGAGGCATTGGCCGACAAACCGGGTGGACGTTGTACCGTGCACGGGAAGTCCTGGTCCACGGGATCAAAGGGCGACTCCCACACCTGCGAGAACTCGTCGAGGAGCCAGGGGTACTCCATCTGGTCGGCCATGTAATCGAGGAACATGACCACGCGCTTGCCGCGGATAATCATGTTCTCCAGCGTGGGCCAGTCATCCAGCGACATGGGCAGGTATGGCGGCTCGTAGACATACTTTAGGATGCCCGTTGACTCAATGTACGGAGCGTACACGGAAGGCTTGGAATAGTTTCCGTTGCCAAGCAGGATGGTGACGACGTCGTACGGATGAGTATCGACCCATTGCCTCACCTGAGTGAGCCAACTGGTGATAGGCCCAGCGTCGAGAAGATCGCACGAGGTGTGGCAAAAGTGAGGCACCGAGGCATTGCCGGGCCACTGGATCTGGGCTTGGAGGAAGCGAATTCCGTCGTTGAGTTGGGTCTTGACGTCGAGCTCTTGATTGGACCCTGAGTTTCCCGGCCTCACAAAAGGTGAGTTGTGGGCGCCAACTACGGTGATGTTGCTATACTTGCGAGAGCAAAGCTCGATGTAGTTATTGCAAGGCTGCGTGTTTGTGGGCTCAGCCGGACCCGTCGATGAGGTATCTGAAAAGTTTCCGGCCGTGGTGATGGAGGAGGAGGATGAGATGACGCCGGTAAGCGTACCGGTGAAAGTGCTGCTGCTGCTGCTGCGGCTGCTGCTGGAGGAGGTATCTGACCCGGTCTTGGTAGTAGTACCGTTGGCGCCGGAAACGGAGAGGGTCAGCTTGGTGGTATATGTTGCGTAAGGCCCGGTTGGAAAGCCCGTCTGAGCGGTGACTTTCTGAGTTCTCGTGCCCTCGACGAATGTCAGGTCTGACGTGCCTGATAGTACCACGGTCTGTGCTACGGCATGACGAGAGCACAGCGCGACGAGGGCGAGGTTTGTGAGAGAGAGCTTCATGGCAGGCAGATGGCCCACGGCGCGTGTGTGCGTTGTACCACAGGTGATGCGCCTCGAGGGCGATGATGCAGGTACGCGACCCGGTGAACTTGACTCTGCTTGTGATGCTGTATGTCCAACGTCGAGGATATAAAAAGGGTGGGAGACTGCGGAGATCCACCTGGCAAAGAAATGCTCAGACAAGAGTCGTGAACAACACAGTCAAACCCCCGAAATAACGGATCTCGGATCGTGCAAGATGAAGATGACCTGTGATCGACAATGCGCAGTCTTGATCCCTGCACAAAAGTTGAAGTCGGAACAACAGCCACAAGGGGAAAAGCGAACGAAACAAACGGCCAGAACTGGGCCAAAAGTTTGAGGTGTCAAGCTTGGGCGGGCATTGATACGACGAGCTTGGCAGATTGTCTCTGCACCGCCTTCTTCAAGGAGAGACCTGTTTTCGCCAAGGACCGAAAAATAGCGCGAGCAAGAAGACCAGGGGGGAGGAGAAGAATATAATTATGGATCTCGGTGATGATGATGGATGATGGATCATGAATTGAACCTTTGAGGTCGGCCAACAACCCACCTAAATGACATAATGGTCTGCCAACATTCAACGCCAGCGCAACGCGCCTTCTAAGGTAGGAGACCCTCAAGCCTGGCCGGTATTATTCTTAGACCCGGAGTTTATTTGTGCGTCCATGTTTTCAATTGCTGCTGCTGCTGCTGGGAAGACGGAAAGCTCGTGTTGCCCGGGCTCGCGCGCTGCTCGGCCTTGAGACTGACTGAAGGAGCCCGGTAAACGCGTAATCATTCTCGCCGCAGCGCAAGTCGTTGGCCGTGCCGGCCGGGCCCTTCGGTGCTTCGGCAACGGCCCCCCTTACCGCAAGTTAAGTAAGTAGGTAGCGGTTAAGTTAGCGGGAGAAGATCACGGAACACCCAGTAAATATGAGCAGGCTTGGTCTAGCCAGCGTCCCGTTTTGTCGCAGATCGTGCTTCCATGGATGTTCATGTTTCGTCAAAGAGACGAGGTGCAGTGCTGCGCCTTGCTGGTGGTATCATCAACCGCCGTCCTGGCGCCCGGACGACCATTCATTCCAGCGGCCCATTAATAGTTTCAGGGCATGGAGCTGAGCCGACAGCCGCCGTCCAGGGGCCCCATCCACTGAAAGCTCTGGATGCCCGGGTTTGCAGGGCGGTCTGTCAGTGGTTGGCCTTTGTAAGATCCCCTGCCGGCTAGGCGGCTCCCCCCGTGGCGCCCGCTAAGCCCGAGCGTGGGTGGGTACCTACCTAGTAGTTGAGTGGGGAACGACTGCTGGCTTGGAAATTCTTGAACGGGGATTATCATGACGAAATAGATGGACCCGACGTTCTGGGAATGGAGAGCTTCGCGTGAAACCCTTCATCTTCATACTGTAGTCTCCTTGAATCTTGAATCTTGACTCTTGACTCTTGACTCTTGACTCTTGACTCTTGACTTTATACATGTAATCTGTAATTAAACAATCTCCATTCTGTCGTTTCCTCCCTCTCCATCGGCGCAATGGCGCCCCCCAACACGCGCCGCAACACCGCCATCGCCGCCTCCATCTTCTACTTCCTCACCATCCCCTTCCTCATCCTCGTCATCATCGGCAACACATACAAGAACACGACCCTCAACGACATCTACTTCTTCCAGCTCGACGTCTCCCACATCATCCCCATCTCCGTCGAAAACTCGAATCTCCTCAACTCGGTCGCCCGCAGCCTCGGCTTGCACGACTTCTACCAGGTTGGCATCTGGAACTTTTGCGAGGGCTATAATGATGAGTTAGTGACCCTCAGACCACCACCTGGAGAATTTCCCTACCCTTCCCTTCATTATGATCAATCATACTGACTCTCTCATCTTCAGAGGCGTCACGCACTGCTCCAAGCCGGAGCAGTTCTACTGGTTCAACCCCGTCGAGGTCCTCGTCAGCGAACTCCTCGCCGGCGCCAAGATCGCCTTGCCCTCGGAAGCCATCACCGTCCTGAAGCTCCTGAAGCTGGGCTCGCAGATCATGTACGCCTTCTTCATGGCCGGCATCTGCGTCAACGTCGTCCTCATGCTAGCCTCGCCCCTCGTTGTGCGCACGCGCTGGTGGAGCCTGGGCCTGTCGCTCCTTGGCGCCATCGCCGGCATCCTCGTCACCGTGGCCGCCGTCATCGCGACCGTCATCAGCGTCGCCGTCAAGATCGCCCTGACGGCCCAGGACCAGCTCAACATCACCGCCAACATCGGCATCAAGATGTTCGTCTTCATGTGGATCGCCGCCATCTTCACCGACGTTGCCTTCCTGCTCCACTCTGCCATGGGCTGCTGTTGCAGGCCGGAGAAGCGGCAGCCCCGGTCTGATACCTCGACGCCTATCGACGACGAGAAGCGGGATACCATCACACTGCCTACTTTTGTTCGACGGAGGAAGGGACAGGCTACGTCGTGAGGAGAGCGGGGTGTGGTGCGGTTTTGGGCAATGGCTTACATGGAGTTGGCGTAGTTGGCTTTCAAGACCCTGGGGACTCTACTCGACACAGCCACGGCCTTTCTTTTGTTTTATAGACTCGGGGGCATTATGGTACAACTTTAGAGGAGTAGAAAAGCCTGTATCGGATTTTGAGGTCTCTCAAGTGCTGAGGGAAGCTAGATGATTTAGATGTTATTTTCACTACCAAGAAAAGATGTATATAAAATAAATGCTCGGTATCACTAAATTTTGCTCGAGGCTTACTGTTTGAACACACAGCTGCCCCCTAAATACAAACTTAGTGATCTCATTCTTTCACCTTCACCCTCCCGCCCAGACTACCACACTTCCTCAAAACGAAACAATGATTCATCGCCACAACAATATCCTTGATCTCAGACGAATCAATCCCGTCCACCGCGATCCAATTGGGATACTTCTCATCTGTGAGATCGTCCCAGAGCTGGTTGTAGATCAGCTTATACATTTCGACACTGTCGTCCACCACGGTCTGCTTCGGGAAGATGGTCTGCCACCAGTGCTTGGTCAGGATCCAGTCCGCCGACAGCAGCCGGTCCTTGCGGTGCTTCCGCCACTCCTTCAGCTTGCCCAGCTGGTCCGCGATGAGCTGGTCCGCGTGGGGTTTCTCCGACCATCGGTCGTTCTTGGGGAAGAAGTCGCTCGAGACAAACCCTTCGTGGCTACCGGGCATGGCCGACATCTTGCCGTCGGAACATATCCTCCAGTCATTGTTGACGCGGATGATCACTCCGGAGGGTTTGTCGCCGAGGATCTCGCGGAGAGGCATCTTGGTGATATCCTTGCCCTCGGGGAGCGAGACGCGGTACTTCAGCTTTTTCAATGCCCCATAGACTAGTTGGTGCTCGTCTGCTGTGGCTTCATAAACTTGATAAGTCTTTACCTGCATCATGCTCGACGTGTGGTGGATGTCGAAAATAATGAGTTCCCCGGGATGCTCCTCGTTGAACTTATTGATAGTAAGAATGATCTCTTCTAAGCTAGCTCCAGTCAGTCCCCACCATTCTATTATCTTGGTCCCGTGGGATGCCAATATCTTCCCGGTGGATGCAAAGGTTGTGCCGTCGATATAACTGATAAATGGACGGAAGTCAAGGACACGGACGCCCGCGGTTTCGAGTTGGTAACGGAGGTCTTTCTCGTGAGTCAAAGAGCTGTGGACGTTGGTAGGGCCGTAATTTCCAGAAACCTTCCACATGCCCGCATGATGCGATCGTGGAAGGATGATTTCTCGGAGGCTGAGATCTTTGAGATCAGACCACATTGATTTCATCCAGGCAACTGGAGCAGAAGTCGAGTAGAAATCCCCCTCCTTGCCGGCGAGGACGAAGTTGACACCCCCAGGAGGGACGTGGAAGCCGAGGTCGTGATCGCTCAACTTGGGGTTGCCTTTTGTCTGGAGATCTTCCAGGAAGTGAATGTTGACATCGCGGTCCAGACGGCCGAAGCTTCGTCGCTGGACCATGAAAGACATGGGCTTGGACGTCCCCCTGAGATGGTACGCCACCTCGGCTGCTGAGTCTACGGCGCTCATGCCGCCCCGCCGTTTGGCATGGACATTGATAGACTCACCCGGGTGGATAGTCATGGGCCAGTCTTCGTACCAGTCGTCCATCTGATACCAGTGAATATAGCCCCGTTCCCAGCGGTAGGGAGTGCCGTTGACCAGAGTGATGATCGTGTCGTGCTCCTCGTCTTCTTTGGGCATGACATGGCGTCTAGACATCGCTTTTCCAGTCTCTCGGGGTATGGTCCGGTTGGAAGGAGAAGAATCGACGAGATCCTCATTCGGATGGGGGACCTTGGGACCGGGAGCTATGGTTCTCCAACTGATGGAACGTGGTTCATTTGACACGTTCTCGGCCCCAGATCCAGACGAGGGGACGGCTTCCAGGGCCGCTGTTCTGACTGTCGAGTTGATCAGCGACAACGCGCTTCCAAAGGCGGAGAGCAACATGATGGCAGTAATGATGTTAGGATGTCTGGCGGAGGAGTTGGAAAGTTGAGAGAACCGGGATCTTTTGCGTACTTAAAGTAGTTGATCTCTTATGTGTGCTTTGCTGTCCTCTTAATCCCTATCATGTAAGTTTCCTCATATTCTGAAGCTTCTAGGCTGCCATATGCGAGCAGGGAGTCAAAGTTGTAGATATTGAACTGAACCAATCATAGCAAGAAAGTATATGTAAACTTACGCTGGCAACGTGGGCGAGTGACACTTTCCAACAATATAATTAAAAGATATCAGGAATCCCTCGCTGATAGTTGGAAAATATGAACACGAACTTTGATTCCATATAATGGAGGAAAATCCCACTCACTCGAGAGGAATGTTTGGCGATGTTGCCGGTTCTCCGAGACGGCCCTCATCCGCGTCGGAAGGTACTCACGAACGATTTGATCTTGTATAGCTTATAATTGTAAGGCGTGACTTCATTTCCCATGATTCGTGAGAGAGGCGGCCCTGGGCTAGTCCTCACCTCCTCGTCTGGTATCTCACACACTTGACACTTTCTCCCCCATGGCTTTTCAGGAGGCCACCGTCGCCGCTACCATGAGCGAGGGCATCTAGTTCGCCTGGGAGATCATCGTTCTCCGTCAGAGTGATAGAACCAAAACTTAGCAGCCTCATAGCCCATGTTGGGTTATATCCATCATGAGGTCCTCATCCTCTACATCTGTATCAAAGCCGATTCCAGCATCTGCCCCGTCCTTTTCTGACCGCTTTTGTTCCTTGACCACATGGCGTACGTATTCTTTACTGCTAGCCAGTCGCTCATTTGTGGCTTGATATTGCTTGCCTAGGCTTTCGATGTTCTGGTGGCAGCGGGCGATCTCTGCTGCAAAGGCTGTTTCCGTGATGCCCTCGTTTTCATCCTGAAACACGAGGTGGCTTTCCTCTCCGTCGCTACCCAACCGTAGCTCTCCCTTGAGCATGCCTTCCGCGATCATGTCTTGCACAAGATCTATAACCTCTTTGTCGTCCTTCAAAGGCTGTCCTGACTCAGCGCTGAGGGTCAAACTTCGAAGTTGCGGGATGGGAATTTGTAGGTAAACGGAACGTAAGTTGACGACTTGCCACTTGGTGTAGGCCGCTTTCACCTCTTCGATTAGACTACTGGTCCCATCTTCGTCCCAATACTTCTGGCCATTTTCGATCTCAGTTTTGAACTGCTCGACATCTCGAGTGGCGAAGATGCCTGCAACGCTTTTATATGGCGCCCCCAAAGACATATACGTGCTTTGGGCAGAGGTGCTCGCGTATGCAGGCAGTACATGATCATGCCCATCCTTGAGAAGGCCGACTAGTATCCATCTCTTGTAAGCATCATCCATAATTTTGCTTACGCCCTTTTCTCTCGATGGATGAGTGATGACGCGCGCCAGGGCACCAAGAGCCTTGGGCCAGTCTTTTCTTGAAATGTAGCAAAGGCCACATAGGAGGTTGTACTCTAGTACTGTGGAGTATTTCACGGACTCTGTTAATCCAGTACTAGTTGAGATGTAGGATGTTGGAGTCAGAGTCTCTTCGCAAAGTGGCCTGGCATCCTTCTGGCCAGCCATGCCTGGATAAAAGGTGATGCCGCAGTCAATGACCTTGAGCACCTGCGCAATGCAAGCCGAACCATACGCAAATTTGACCAAAGGAAGGTGTATAGATGTGAACATGCTTCCACTCGGATCGAGCCGTAACAGTGCCGCTGATACTGTCTCGACAACAAGGAGGGGCTGTGGTAGCAATTAGCATACAACTATGCACAACCACTCTGCATTTCGATTCACGTACCGCAAAGAACTTCCCCGTTAAGACACGTTCGAGAACGGCTCTAAATTCAGAGCCAACATATCTTATTTGATATGTATCAAAGTTCGAGAGAAAGCGGATAATATGGTCGAGTAAGGGGTGAATGTCAACCCCCGCTGAGGGGACTCGAGGAATCAACGAGCTGTGGAGAATACCTAGGAATGCAACAGAGTTGACGGCGGGATCAAGTTCCTATTAAGAGTGTATTAGAAGCAGCTAGTGTAGAGTATACATGGACTTCAACGTACCCCGAGGATTTCTGCTGCATTAGCGACAATGGTTTCACGTTGCGACGTCAACAACTGCCCAACAACTGCTACATGGTCCTTGATGAGAGTGTCGAGTTGCTTGCTCGAATGAGCAAAGCCTGGCGCAAAATTTGCCAAGGTGGCGCGGACTTCCTCCATATCTAACGGTCCCCTCTGTGTGGCAAGGTCCGCGAGCTTGTGTTGCGACAATGATCCTCGGGGCGGGGAAGACAAGGTCTAATCGGAAGGTGTTTCACTTGTTCTCGGTCATGCTCGAGGCAGAGAGTTGATGAAAAGCATGCGCTTGGGAATGTCCGGTTGCTGAGCGCGTAGAGGAAGTACGTAAACTAACGTCGGAGCTCGTAGAAGGTGGTTGTGAGGACACAGAAGTCGCCGTAGTAGGCAGGGAGCTTGGTGTTGTGGTGACGAAGGCATTATCCGAAATTCAACCGCGCGAGCCTTATCATCGAAAGCTCTCACCGAGATAAGCAGCTCTGCCCCTCCATGATGCGGGGTCACCGAGCCTCCCCCCCCTGGAAATATCCATGGATCTTTATGCAGATGAAGTTCAAGGAATCTGCAGTCACTAGGTTTGAGATAAATATCAGGAACCTTGAAGAAAACCTTGACCCCTTTGGTTGGCTATAAATATGCAACACGAGAGTTTAAGATGTCTTCTGCGCGAGCTTGAAGCTCGGCGCCACAACTCGCACACTTCCGACACGCTCGTAACCGACAGCACTCAAGAATCCAGAGGCTCTAACACAACCTGGAAGGGATGCAGGTACTATAAGTTGAGTTTCTATTAGTACGTTGCCTTCTGGTTTTTATCTACTACTTAGTACTGCTAGTAGTATGTAATGTAGGAGTTTTCACCCTCCAAACTCAAACGGAGATTTACTTTGCCGAGCCTACTACTGTAATATGATGCAGCCACCACCCAAGATAAAGGAGATACATGTAGGAAACCTTCATCTTGTTGTCAAAATCAACGCAAATCCAACAAACGCAAATATAGCCGTCTGACCCCGTCCTCCCTTGTCAAAAATCTCAGCAATAACGTGGTGACTAATTCCCAGCGGGTGTTTGCTTCGCTTGGGCATCAAACTGGATGTGTGCCACCCACTCGACCCACAAGCCCGTGGCCAAGATAGGTGTAACAGGTGGCACAACTGACTCAACTAATTCATCACCACCAAGAGCTTTGACCTGATTGAAGGATCTTAGTACTGACGAATGAAACTGCTCGCCGTAGACTGTGCCGCTTTGTTGCAGGCCGTCGTGGGTAGTACAAGCAGGGCGTTCCTTGGCGTAGTAAAGGGTAGGTAGGGATACGCATTCTATAGTAACTACGTACAAAAGGACTACTCTGTAGTCTGGCCAGTTTATTAAATTAGGTATGTGAGAATATTGGTGGTGCGTAAGAACCCTTAAGGGGCTCCAAGATTCGAGGCCTTTGGCTGAGGAGTTGTGGCATATAAATCAGTTCATTGCATTGCTGGCACCAAGTCTATAGTACGATCTCCCTTTTACGGTCCGTTTTCCCAAGATCCACGAAAGAAGACGATATCCTAAACCCAAAAGCACGCGGAACAGCTCCGAGAATACCATCAGTCCTTTATCCAATTTTGTGAACACCTCGCTTGCCATTTCACCGTCAAAGCTTGTCGTTGCCCACCGGGCGAGAATAGCAACTTCGCTGATCACCGGGCCAGTCCTTCGTCCCAGTGACGGTCACGTTAGCTGTTACACCCGACACAGCTCCTATCTTCTGAGGCGGCTTGATAGGCCCCCAGACACAACGGACATTTGGTCCCTGAGCCGACAAGGGGCCAAATGTTTCTGTTAGTCTGATTAGCATAGTCGTAGAAATTTCTCGCAATCACGTACCCATTCGCGTATGGCCAGCCTCTGGCGACTGCTGTGACAATGTCGACTTCTGAGCCTTTTCCGCGTTTTCCTTGCGCCATGCTTGCTGGCTCAGTGACAAGCTTCCTCGGTTATCGATGCCGGCACTTTCAGCTCGCAGGAGCTCGTGATGAATTGGCGAAGACGCGGGCTCTTCGCCATCCAGATGACGCTGCAGCTCGGCTTGACGCTCTAGCTCGGCCTGGTGTTTCTTCCACCAGCTGGGGAAGCCGTGGAAGAGGCCGAGGGAATGCTGCGTTGCCTTGTCAAAGGGCATCTCATGCTTGTACTTGCAGCCCTGCTGGGTAAAGGCGCAGACACCCTCGTGGACCCATTTGTCGCAATAGATCTTGGTCTTCTTGGGCGTGACGGGAGAGGTGGCGACGATGCGGTCGATGCGCTTCTAGGACGCATGTTAGTCTGGCAGTACGACGAGAAGAGCATTAAAGAAGCCGAGGAGAGGCGACGGCCCATTACCTGAACTGTATCAGATCTCTTTTCCGGTACATTCGTGGGAGCCTGCGCACTCAGCATCCTCTCCGCATGCCGAGCGTCTCCCTCCAACGCCACACGTACCTTGATTGTGACAGGTCGGTTCATTTCTGCGACGCCATGAGGGGGCGATGCCTGCAAGGCCGGCAGGATTACCATGCCTCCTGGACCAGTCTGTACCGGTGGGATCTCGTTCATGGCGGGCAGCATATCAGCCGGCACAAGCCTGGTGAACTGCCCGTTGCCCCGGTCAAGGCAGTAGGCATAGCCACCCAGCTTGCCATCAAAGACCTCTCCTCTGGAAATCGGCGGGCTGGCTAGCATGTAATTGCTCGTAGAAGCAGCAGCAGTAGTCGTCGTGGTGGGCATCCAGTTGCCCAAGCCTCCAGCCGGGGAAGCACGCCAGTTCGGCGAGACGACGCTCCGGGGGGCGGCCGTGCCATAGGCCTGCTGGGCCTGGAGGTTCTGCTGGAAGGTCTGCTGGTTGCGCTCAAACAGGCGGCGCTGGGGGTTGTGGATGCTGTTCTGGATGCTGTTCTGGAGCGAGCTGTGATAGTGTTCCATGATAGGCGATGGCACAGCGAAAACCTCGTGGCTCGGGTCCGGGGAACTGTCCCTTGTAGAGGGCGCTTGAGAGGAGCAGGACGGCTCGGAAGAAGATGGGCAAGTTGTAGTGCGGCAGAGGACATCCATGGTAAACGGCGACGGACAAGAGACTCCCGCGGTGCAAACGGCGTCAGGCAGCACGCGTTATCTATACACGGTGACGGCGGGATCGACTGGGCCGCGGGTAGCGGTATATGCAGGATGAAGTAGCGAAGACGACGAGCAACACGAGAGCAGGAGTTGACGGGTCAGGATGTCAGGATGGAGGGCGCCTGGGTCTCAGCATCAGCGGCAGCATCAGAACACAGGTAGGGACTGGAGGAAGGCCTTTCTTTTCACTACAGGCGCGAGCTCAAGGAGGCGGCCAACGTTTGCCTTGTCCGGGATGCGGTTGGTATATCGACCTAGGGACGGTTACCTGCAGCCTGAGTTTGTGTCTCCACCTGATGGATACTTGATGACTGGGAGCAACACGTCGCAAATGCCAGCTCGGGGCCGTGTTTCATCGGCGAGGTTTCCATTTCCCTATGGAGCTAAAGTCCCTGTTTCCTGTCCATCGGTCGTGCCGTGATAGGGAAGCTAGCTGCTCCCGATATGCTTGCCTACATACCTGCTTGTTATCCTGCCCTGTCTGCTTGCTCGATGCCTCCTGGTCGCCATTTTCCGCTGCCCCTGTCTCCCTCAACGCAAACGAGGCTATAAGCCTGAGCAATACCGTCCGTGTTTTCGTGTCCAGCATCAAGCATCAATCATCTCTGTCATGACCCATTCTGCTTGACTATAGCCCTAAGTTTCTCAAGCAAGGCGGTCTTCTGCGCCCTCTTGGCCTGCGCAGTTCCTCCCGAGTGTTGCACCCTATCAAGTGCTAGCCGCACTTCCGCCTCTGAAGAAAACTCACTGAACCTATAATCAATCAAGAGCGCGGGTCGACTTAGTTCCCGCAAACCGTTCCCGTTCATTTGATAAAGGGCATGCTCTTGTAATTGCCGTTTGAAGTCCGGTCGATTATCGAGATTGGAACTGCCTAAGACTTGAGGTCCTGCAGGCAGGGAAGCGTGAGCTGGCATGTATTGCTCGTAGGTGTAATCGGGGATGACGCCACCGGCGAGGACGACTCCTGGGTCACGTCTTGGAATGGCGGCGATGGCCTCTTGGGCCCGGGGTTTACGCCCTCGCTTTTGGGGGATTTTAGGGGCTTGGAGAGCTGACGGGTTTTGCCCGGTTGTTTCACCTGCTTTGCGTCGCTCTTGTTTGATGAGTTGGACGTCTTTACGATTTTCTCCTGCTGCTTCTTTGGCCTGCTGGCGTTGCTGCCACTGCTGGGCTTGACGGGCTTTGGCTTCGGCTGTGGTGTCGGCCTTGAGCTTGACTTCGCCTGTTTTTGACTTCCGTGCTTTGGCGTTCTCGGAGTTGGCGGCTTTGCCGGCTTGGTTGAGCGCGATTGTGATGGGGTCGTCTTGGGCTTCTGTTTGGAGCCTCTGTCAATTGTGCTATTCTTCAATGCCTTCTTCGTAGGCGTAGCTGTTGGGGTCTTGAGCTGCTTAGAAGGAGCCTTTCGGCGTTTACCTTTCGCTGATGCCCTATCGTCATCCGAGTCATCTACAGAATCCGCGCCAGCAAAGTCGTCGGAGGAGTCGGCGGAGTCTGGGTCTGGAGCTCCGAGTTGGGCGAGATCGACCGCATTATTCTTGTAGTTGATCGTCTGGCAAGAACATTAGCTGCTAGTAGTAATTATGCCGCAACTGGACCGCAAGAACTTACTGGTCGACGCCTGCCTCCTCTGCCAAGCACTTCTCGATTAGCTTCCGCTTCTCTTCGTGCTTCTTCCTCCCGCTTGGCAAGAATGCTATCCCAGACACTGGAGTTGATGGGCAGCGGCTCGTGTTCCTCTTCAGCAGCAAGGCCGTCTTTGAAGCCAGATTTGTCGTTCGCCCAAACTCGAGCGTAAGAGAACTGTGTAACTTCGTCGTCAGTTTTGGCCTGTTCCATCTGCGTCCGATCTAGTAATTTGTCAACTGAAGCGTCGTCATATACAATGGCTGATTTCTGGTAGTCATCGCTGAACAGTGCTTGGGCACCATGTTTCAAGATGGATTCTAAATCATCACCCGCAAGGTCTTCGTCATCCATGCTTTCAATGAGCGCGTGATCGAGCGCCATCTTCTTGCGGCCAACTTGCATAATTCTTTCTTCTACAGAGTCTTTTGTCATCAGTTGAAAGCAAAGAACCTTGTTCTTCTGCCCAATACGATGTGCACGAGAGAGCGCTTGCAGATCTTGGTGAGGGTTAAAGTCGGGGTCCATGATTATCACGGTATCTGCTGTTGCGAGATTGATTCCAACACCTCCGGCTCGTGTCGATAGGAGAAAGGCAAAGATGGAGGAATCCGGTGCGTTAAACGCATCGATGCGTCTTTGCTTTTCCAAGCTTCCAATCTGGCCATCTAGACGACGAAACTCGCAACCTATTCCACTCAAGAAATCTTCAACTATATCAAGTTGATTGAGGAATTGACTGAAAATCAAGACTCTATGTCCTCGTGCTTTCAATTTGGGAAGCATGATCTCCATCAAGATCAGCTTCGCAGAAGCTTCCACGAGATTGCGATGGATAATGCTGGAATCGTGGTTCCTCTCTTCAATAGCGTTGGAGTAGACGAAAGGATGGCAGAGGCATTTCCGTAGTTGCATCAGGATATTGTTCAGACTTCCTCGCTCTTTCTTGTTCATCTTGCTGTTTGCAAACATGGACTTAATCAGTTCCGGATTTTTGGCCATGATGCTCTTGGACAGCTTTTCCTGGATAACGGTCATGGAGACTGGAAGGATGATCTGAGCCATTGGGGGGAGGAATTTGAGGACGCCTGCCTTCGTTCGCCTGAGGAAATAAGGGCGGATTTTCTCGTGAAGCATCGGCAGCGTCTCCTTGTCGAGGACTTGATACTCAATATCCAACTTTGCTGCGTCCTGCGTTTCGTCGATGAACTGAAGTAAATTGAAAAGCTCTCTCTTGTTGTTCTGTAACGGAGTACCAGTCAGGAGAAGCCGGAATGGAATCTTCATCGAACGTAGTGCGCCGTATAATAGATTTTGGTCGTTTTTGAGACGTTGACCCTCATCAACGACTAGGCCCGCCCAGTTGACTGGCTTGAACAGAGTCATTGTCCTAGGGTCTTGGGCAGAGTCGTACGACATGATGACGACGTGTGCCTTCATGTCTGCTGAGTTATTTGGGAACAACTCGTACTTATAGGCGAGCTCTTGAGGTTCCTTGCCGCCGTGGTAGGTGACGACTCGGAGATCAGGCGCCCACTGCTTGAACTCGCGGCGCCAGTTGGGGCACGTGGCGTTTGGAACAACAATCAAGTAAGGCCAGATCTATAGATGTGTTAGTGAGAGCCAAAGGGCTATCATACTCGGGATTTAGCGTACCTTTGGCTTGTCTTGAACCAATGAAGCTACTAAACTGACGACTTGGACCGTTTTGCCCAAACCCATCTCGTCGGCCAAGACAACACTCCGACTGTCGTGATAGTTCTCCAACAGCCAGTTCAGTCCTTCCAGCTGATATCCCATGAGCTTTCCTCTCTTGAGGCCTGCTGGTTGCTCTTCCACTTCTACGAAGGGCGATGCTTTGAATGACTTGATGCGTTCCCGAATGCGGTTCTGGGGCTCGCTCTGGAAACATTTGCCTTCAACGTACTCGTAGTATGCTTCCACAAAGGCACTGTAGATTTCGCCCGAGTCTGGGGTTGGCGGCGAATCCCACACAACGTCGTCGTACCCAAGTCCCTGGAATTTGACGAAGATCTTGGAGATTTTGGAAATGTTGGCAAGCTCTGCTTCCCTGGATTTGCCTCGCGAGAAAGACGCATCTGACCGCATGTTGACGTTGAGGATGACATCAGCCATGACAAACTCGTTGGGAACGGCCTCTTCTGTCGTGAATCTGAGTAAATCCAGCTCTATGTCGCGCTTGGCGAAGGATGTGCGCATTGTACTTGGTGCAAAGCCAAAAACCCAAGCCCCTGGTACCCAAGTGCAATGAGCATAGGAGTTGTTTTCCCATTTGACGAGATACTCCTTGCTGTCCTCGTTGACTTCACTATAGGATGGGCGATGAGCTTCGTTAGCCCTATCGATAGGTCTCCAGGCAACAAGACGATGAATCTTGTTCTTGACGGTGCCACAATCAAGGCACTGCCAATCGATGGAGTAATCCTTGAGGCGTTCTGACCTGAGATCCGTGTCGACGAAATCAGCGTCAACATCGGAGCCAGGCAAGTGCTTAACGTGCCAGCCACGATGGCATTTAACGCATCGGAAAAGCACTAGGTCAGCGTTGTTGAGAAGCTCGGCAGATACTGGCGTAATAGGATCAACACCATCGTTTTGCTCTCGTAGCTTCTCTTCCTGGCGAGATGTCTTCTTCTCAGAAAATGGATGACAGGCACGCCCTTCGTCGGCGCAGCCCTGGCACTTGCTATGCTTAGGTGCGTTGACGTCCTTCTTGTTGTAAATCCCAATGCAGAATCTGCACTGCAGAACAAAGTTATCCTCACCAACTTTGGTTGCCAGGTGCTCTCGAGCGCTCCGGTATCCAATACAGTTCTTGTGATACGATAAGGTACATCCTTGGCAGTAAATCAACTGGCCTCTTTGCTTCGACCCACCACAGGTATGGCAGGTAGTCAAGTGCATAGAAACAAAGGCGGAGTCTGAAGGAGGTGCTTGGAAAACCTCTCTGACCGAAATTACCTTGGCAACGGTAGGGATCTTGTCGTCGACGACGTAAAACGAATCGTCATCCATTAAAGCATCATCTTGCATGTTGACCTTATTTCGAGTCGCTCTAGCTGACCGTCGAGGTGCCTCGAACTCAATATCCGAATCATGCGACTTCTGCCGCCAGGAGTATTGCTTCTGAGCCTTGGCCTTGGACCGCAAGAGCCGCATCTGCTTCGATCGCTTGATCATTTGCCGTGCCTTACTCGGGCGACCTGCCTTTGGAGTCACATCCGAAGTGACTAGCGCAAAGTCGCCATCCTCCTCATCTGTAGAGATAGCTTGAGGGTCCGCAGCCAGTTCATCTTGGTCTTGACTGGCAAAACTATTCTTAAAAGACATGGCAGTCAAGGTCGTTTGCTTTGGCTGTCGTGTACGTAGAGTCCGGGTGCGACCAGCTGAAGGCTGTTCTTCGAGGTCATCCGGATCATCGTCGGACATGTTTGAAATGTTGTGCGAGTTTTGCCTGCTAGTATCTCGGGACCGAAGCGATCGTCCTAGTCGACTAGACTCGCGACGAGACTGGACGGGCTGCACATTTAGCTCGTCCTCGTCGTCAACATCCATGGGGTCTGAGACGACAGAGTCCAAGTCTGAATCCGAGTCTTCCTTCAGAAAGCGCTTCCGCTTGCGACTGGGTCCTGTCATCCTCGTTGCGTCCAGCCCTGGACCTTGGCCGAACCGGTACAAGGCTGCCTTTCCGTTATCAAGGGTAATGAGGTCGCTGAAGGTAACCTTGACGCCGTGTTAGTGATGTGATGGTTGTTGCTTTTCGTAAATGGAACTCCCAACGATGGAACCGTGCTAGAAATAAGAGAGATCGATGCTGTGAGAAGGGATGCGAAATGTTGGAAAGGGGAAAAAAGGTTGCAGGTGTAAGGTCTGCGTTTTAAGGCAACGAGAAAGCAGGCCCAAAATCGGCAGTGAATGGCTAGCGCCCCAAACAACAACACAGCTGTTTGCTTTGAAAGTAGCATGAGCTTCGGAGCAAGGGATTTGTAGTCTTGCGCAAATATAGCGGGCCTATGCCTGACCATGAGATCTTTCTCAGAAATATTTGAGCGCCGCTACTGGACAGAAAACCAAGGCCGGGGAGGCAAGAGACGACAGGCGAGAGACGATAGGCGAGAGGCGAAGTTTCTTGGAACACCGTAGCTAAATAAAGAAATTGTCCACTTACCACATCCTCTCTTCCGTCTGTAAACTCCACCTCGTAGCTTAGATGACCACGCTTGGCGGCAAGTTCTCTGGCGACGAATTCGACAATCTCGCTACGAATTGACATATATTCACTCCTCTTTTCAAACGTCATTTCTGGTATAGCCACCTCGATCCTGGTATTTCGAAGCGGACTCGCAAGTCTTGAGCCGCTGCTGTTGCCATCGTCCTCTCGATCCGTCTCTGGTGCTTCCTCCTCTTGTAATACATTTTCAGAGTCCTCGTCGCTGTCGGCAACAAGGTCGGTGGCCACAATGTCAGTGGACACAATGTCGGGAGACTGTTCGGTATCCAGATCGACGTCGTTGCCCTCCCGGGGCTCTTGGAGCTCTTCAAAGACGTCGTCGCTGTCCATGCCTCGCGGCGCAGGGAGTCGATTTGCGATTGCAGTTGGCGGGGCAGGGCGGTGCAGGTTTCGGGGAGTTTTGCGCAAGCTGCTTGGGAGATACAGCTCTCAAGTTCGGTTCCCAGCTGATGGAGTCTCGTAAAAAGAGCACTCGCAAAGTATCAAGTATGGGAGAGAAAACATGGGCGAGACGATCGCAAGTGCCGTCGTTGTTACTGCATCTCGAAGTAGCGTTGAAACGCGCTGTCGTCGATAAACGCGTTAGACATCAGGCCCATTTAACAGGGGCCTGCCTAGTGCATGCGCCGGGAAATCTGCAGCCCTGGATGCGACCAATCAGACATACAAGATCGCTTCACCGCCCGGGGACCCCTTGATGTGATGCTCCATGTGGCAGAAAAAGTTCCATCAGAGGAAATACTTGCTGGCGCTTGATGCTGAGACCTTGACTGTGACGATCTATCATCCCTCCTAGCACATCTCTTTCAGCTTGTTGGGCCAATTCATACGATGCTATATCCCGGACGCTTAAGCATAGCTGCTTTGCGCCGACCCATTCTGCAAACCTTCTACAACCAACAAGCCCTCTCCCGAGTTCTATCCCGCCCATCCAGCTTGTCCGCAATCCATCGCGGACTTCGCAGCGAAGAGTTCTCACAGTACGGCGAGCTTCGTTCACCAAAACCAACCGTAGATCGAAGGCGACGCGGAAGTCCCGAGGACAAGCCTAGGCGCAGGTCTCCAGACGACAAGTTAAGCACCACACCGAAACGCAGAATCCTTCATAAACTCGCTCCCCGTGATGCGTTCGACGACAAGTTCTCTCAGGCGAGAGGGGACGACACCCCCAGGTCGTGGCGCCAGCAGCAGAAGCTGAGGAAGAAGCTTAACAAGAAGGCGGTTGAAAAGGAGGAAGAGAATGAGGAGGGGGGCCGCCGAACTCGCAGACATCGATTTACAGACCCGGAGAGCTCCTTTGGCAAGAAGAGCCTGGTTTACCAGCTGAAATTCGGCGACATGAAGGAGAAAGCAGCCGACTTACCGCTGCAAGAACCCGTCAAGGCCGCGTCATTCCGTTCAGTGAGACGGGATTCTTCCAAGTTCGGTGTAGAGGACCAAGAGTCTCGCCCGGCAAGGAGAGACGACAAGCCTAGTTTTGGGGGACGCGATTCCCGCCCAGCCAGGCGCGATGATAGCTCAAGCTTCGGAGGACGCGATTCCCGCCCAGCCAGGCGAGACGATAGGCCCAGCTTTGGAGGACGCGATTCCCGCCCAGGCAGACGAGATGACAAGCCCAGCTTTGGTGGCCGCGACTCTCGCCCAGCTAGACGAGATGACAAGCCCAGCTTTGGTGGCCGTGACTTCCGCCCCCGCGAAGACTCGACAAGAACGGAACGAAGAGATGATGGAGACGATGCGGCTCGTGAGTCTCGTCCAGCCAGGCGGGACGACAAGCCGAGCTTTGGCGACCGTGATGCTCCACGTCCGGACAGGAGAAGTGATCAAGACGAAGGTTCTCGACCGTTTCGCTCAGACAGGCGAGACGCATCGTCTGGCCAGGGAGATCGCGACTTCCGTCCCCGCACAGATGCGAGAAGAGATACTCGCGAAGAGGGATCTCACGAGAAAAACCCCTGGCAGGACGTCAGAAGGGCTGATGGAAGAAGCGGTCACGACGAAGGCTCTTCCGAGTGGCCGGTACGTGGGCGCAAGAAGGAGATGATGAACATGACCATCAAATACACTACCGCAGCATCACAATTCCTGTACGGGCGAAATGTCGTCAAAGCAGCTCTTGACCAAAGACGGCGAAAGCTATACAACCTATACATCTATGGCGGCGACAACCGAAGGGATTCCAAAGACAACACCACGCTGAGCAGACTTGCCAACAAGCACGGAGTCCCGATTACCATCATTCCCAATGGCGAACAGCGCATCATGGACAAGATGAGCATGGGCCGACCTCACAACGGTTTCGTCCTCGAAACATCCCCGCTACCGCAACTGCCCATCAAATCACTGGGCAAGCTAGAGGAGACTACGGAAAGGCTAGGATTCCACGTCGAGCTTGACTTCCAGACCAAGGAGGACCAAGCAATCAACGGGGCTGACAGCTTCGTTCGACGTGCTACCGATGTCACCCCCAAGCCCTTCGTGCTTTTGCTTAACGAAGTCGTCGATCCAGGAAACCTGGGTGGTATTCTCCGGACTGCCAGCTATCTGGGTGTCGATGCCGTTGGTATCACCACCCGTGGATCCTCGACTTTGACTCCAGTGGTCCTCAAATCCGCCGCTGGTGCCGTAGAGGAAATCACATTATTCACCGTGGACGACCCTATCAAGTTCCTCGAGCAATCCAGCAAAGCCGGATGGAAATCCTACGCGGCAGTAGCGCCGCCAGACCGCAAGCTTATCAGGAAACATGCCAACAAATTCGTTTCAACCGACGCCATCGAGGCCAATAGCCCGCTGAACGAGGACCCCTGTATCCTCATTCTCGGAAACGAGGGATACGGTTTATCCAAGGAGATCAAGATGGCCTCTGATTACGAATTGTCGGTTCCCCGCTTCGTTCATAGTAGCTGCGTGGACAGTTTGAACGTTAGTGTTGCAGCTGGGCTCCTCTGCCACTCCTTCGTGAAGGAGGTGCAACAGGCTCGCAAAGCCACGCACAACGTCACCGAGACGAGAGAAGACGAGGAAAATCTAGATGAAGACGAAGAGGTCGAGGAGGAGGAGGAAGAGGAGGACACACCGAAGGAACAAAAGTCGAAGACGGACCCTGATGCCGTCTTCTGAGCGAGGAATATCTTCGACATGTACACCATCACAACTACCCTTGTATAATATCAGTGTATGACGCACCGAACGTGTAACAGTAAAGAGGTGTACATTAGGATACCTATAGAGCAATGTACTTGAAGAAGAGAAAATGTCTACATACACCTAGAGAATCGTTATGCGTAAGGAGATTGAAGAACTCGTTCCGTCACAACCATGAGTTTTTGCAGTCAACACTAACAGCAGTCGAGCGAGACAACGAAGCTCTAACGCACATCCATTTTACTAAAAGCAAGAATCTAGCCCTCCATCCCAATCAACACGAGAGGAAGCGAGTGATCAATGAAATCAACTTCCGGTATGTATGCTCATTGCTGTAGCAAGGGTATCCTCTAATCCATCTAATATCGTAAATCCGTCCACATCGTATGTGTTTGCAACATTTATCTACAAAGCCCTCTTCTCAGCGATCTCCATACTTCATCAACTCGCTCGACAGGCCCTCTTTACACTAGAACTATGAGGGATAACCCTCCGACGACCGCTCCAAGCATGGTCCACGGAGCCCTCGTACCGGCAGAGCTTTTCTTCTCTGGAAACTCCTTCTGCACCTTGGCCGTCTCGCTCGCCTGGACTGTAAAGCAACTCGCCGTTCCGCAGTCATAGCCGCTGGGGCAACATCCCGCCACAGGCCCGGCCGCAGAGCCACACAGGAACCAGCCTCCAGCACACGTTGAGGTGGCGCGAGTGGTCGGGACATCTGTGGCGAGGACCACGACGGTTGCCCCGTCCGAGATGATAGTTGTGGATGGGTTGGGGCACGAGTAGGTGTTACAGTCCCTGTCTGTTCGACAGCAACCCCCTCCGTGGGTTGCCAGACACCCGTAGAACCCGGTGGGACAGCCTGTCTGTGTGTCCGAGGTTTCTGTCGTGTCTGGAGGCGATGTCTCGGTGGAGGATTTGATGGGTCGAAAGGGGGCACCGCCTGTGGCACCACTGGTAACGATTTCAGTGCTTGTGGCTGCTTCGGTGCTTGAGGCACTTTCAACAGTAGACGAAGTTTCACTCTCGGAAGCCGTAATGACTTGCGTCGTTGTCTGAGTAGTGGGTTCGGCAGAGGGCGTTTTCGTTACAATGATGGTAACTATGACGGTGGACGGACTTCCCCCTATGATAGTTGTTCGCGTGCTCGTAATGGTGGTTGGAGCAGCGGCGCTTACTGAGCTCTCGACGACCGTCGTAGAGCTTGTAGCGGAAGCACTAGGAACACCTAAATCTGTCAGTTTACGAGTCATTCGTCGAGGGAGAGCCTTTACTCACAGCCAATGCCTTGGCAGATGTACCCCGGGATGCAGCACCCACCACCAAGATCTGATGGACAGCTCGTAGCATCCGAGGGACAGTTCCCGACTCCCCCTCCGCAAGTCGCCCCGTCAGGACAACAAGCAACGTGTCCAACCGTACTATCTGTGACGTCGACGCAATAGGTGCCCTCCTGACAGCACTTATTCGGAGCGCTTATTTTTGAGCAGCTATCCATGCCGGCCGGACAAGCTTGCCTCCGTTGCAGTAATGTCAACGCCTGTGCGGCGCGTCGCAGCATGCCCTCTTCGCTCTCGTCGTAGTGGGAGGCAAACGCCGGACGGTAGAAGCGCGTCGTACCATTGAGCTGGCCAAGGTCGTCATCTTGCTCGTCGAGGAACAGTATTGCGGCTGCGGCTGCTTCGCGAGGAGAGAGGATGGGGAGCGACGCGAAGGCGAGGTGCTCGGGGAAGAGCTTCTCGCTGGAGTCGAGGGAGAGCTTCTTGATGGCGGTTGGGTAGATGGCCTCGGCTGAGGTCTGCGAAAGGAGAGCGAGGATAGACGCGGGTAGGGCGAAGAAAGACGAGGACGAACGCATGGTGAGCGTCTTAACTCTAAGCCGAGCTTCGTTCTGGCGAGCGGGTTCGAGGAATGTGGTCGGAATGCTTCGTCTCGTGTGCGTTCTTGGTCGTGAATTCGTCCTACTCCACCGCAGTTATGCCACCGAGCTACTGAATCGTCGCGTCGCACTCTTCGCGTACAGAGTGATTCGATAGAGCAGCCTGACACCAAATGTGAACTGTGTGCAGCTCGTTGTAGTACCGGGGGATCGTTCGCAAGGTGATGATGGAGCAGCATGATTGAGGATTCCGGTGCGCTGGTGGTGGAAACGAATTATCTAGGTGGCTGGGAGTCGCCCAGGCTGGGCCTCCAAGCATTGGATGGGATCCATGGTGAAGCCTCGTATCCCACCCTTTGCGGATAGCAGAGGCGGCCTTTCATGAGGTGCTCTGACCTTCTTGAGATTGATGTTTTCATGAGCAAAATAAGTATGGATCATGGAGTTTATATTTTGGAGGAAAAGTCAATGTCGCTTGATGCTGGTGCTGAGAGTTACCAGGGTGCCTAAGGTATGCGGATAGCTACCTCATGCATCGCTCCTACATACGACACGGCACCATGCGGCCCCCAGCCACGGCCAGACTTCAATACTCTATAGCATTCGTTCATTCTTGGCACCATGAAAGACTACGTTTATCACTTCAATTATTTAACAAGGCCTCTTAAAGTCGTGATATCAAACGGTTGGACCATGTCACTGCAGTTCGCGTAGGTGTCGACGTTCGTTGGCGATATGAGAGATTGTACTGATATAACTTCATTCACATATTCTCACTACCCTTTCTGAATGTTGTTGATTGAACGGCTACCTAGCCCTCAATGAAGTTGCATCGATCCTTTCGGCGGACACCACTATACACTGTCGCATCGTCGTTGCCGTCGTCAACGTCATATACTCCACAGTTCCGTCCATTTACTCGGGCATGTGTGTAAACGGCTTCTCCAAGTGTTCCTGGCAGAAGGGAAGCTTGCCAACAGTCCAGATCTCGGTGTCCTAGAGGTATTTGAGTCAGTAAACGATAATCATAGACGCTACCGAATCACTAACAGGCTTGAGGGTCTTCTTGATTTCCGAGTCCAAAGTGCCACCCTTGAGAGCGATGATCTCGGGCGCAGCGTCGGGGTCGTGGGCGATAGGAGAACCACACTCGGAGCAGAAGAGGCGATGGACAACGTTGCCGGAGGAGCCCTTGGTGCCGGAGTAGGTCTTGATGGGGCCCTTGATGGTGAGCTTGTCCTTCTTGACGACGGCGACAAGGGCTGGGTAGGTACGCTGTTAGCATTCTCGTGGACCGTGACGTGGATAGACAAAGTAAGGAGGGCGAGGCCAGGTAGGATAACCAAGAGATCATAGCTGTTAGGACATACAGTAGGTGGAGCCGGTCTGGCGCTGGCAGTCGTCGCAGTGGTCGTAGCCAACAAGTAGAGGGGCGTCCATGTCAACCGTATAGGTGACGGCCTTGCAGAGGCAGTGTCCGGTGAGAGTCATGATGAGTATCTGGCGCTGGAGAAGAAGTCCTGAGTCTTAATATACAGGTACGAGAATTCAAAGGTGGTTGAGGAGAGGAAACAGAACTGAGGCAGCTGGAGCTCGAGATGCAGCTTGGAAGGGCGGGATGGCGGGGTAATAAACACACACGTACCGGAGCTCTGGTGTGGGGGTTTGAATTTCAATGACGTTGAGTCGACGCTTGGAGGAACGGGCGGTGCGAGTCTCGGGCAGCTTGTACTTCGTACTCGGAACGGTAGCTAGGTTCAGCTGGATGGAATCTGACTGATAGGTATGATATCGACGAACGACTTAGGAAGAGACTGTACTTAAGTACCTTGGTTGAACTTGAGGTGCTATTCGATCTGCTTTGGTTCGATCGTCCACGGTTGGCGTCAGCAAGCTGAAGAAGCTCCAACCGCCATTATCAGCTTCCCGTTGTACTCTCCACGTATAGCTACATCCTGAGAGCTTATTAGAGTCTAGAGGGTTTGCAGACCCGACGGCATAGCAGCATGCGACAATTTGTAATTCCCCCGTTGCCCGTTGCCCATTGCCGTCCCTCCAGAGGTTGGCATTCGCTGTTCATAAGGTTAATGCCACAAGCTACCTTATAGAAGCGGGGCAGATTGCTGTGAAGCAATTTGGAATTGTCGATACGACCGGGGGGCACGGCATATTCGGCCGGCTTCTCGATGGTGGCGTCCGGGTAGTATTCTTGGTGCCAAATCGGAACTTTGGGGGCGTTTCTGTGGCCGGTTGGTCGAATACACGTCTTGAAGACAAGCGTCGCAGATGCATGGAAGACACCAATGTTAGTGACAGCTGCTCCCTTGCTCTCCTCCTTGCTCTTCAAGAGTCAATTTCGCTCGATGGATGCCCGTGTGATACCTTTGATAGGTTCGAAACCCCTCCATACGTACCAGTGGAATGCTTCTCATATGCATGAGCCCAGCCGGACGCTGTCAATTTCGCCGAGTCGCTGAATCGCCGGGCGTCGAAGCAAAGTGCACGCAGGGCTCGAAGTTGATGCATGCGTGCCTGATGCCCATCCAGTTTCTTCGAAGCCTGCGCGATTCAGGGTCTCAAGAAGCTCAGCATAGATGCCAACGTCCATGCTACTCCAGCTCTTCCCACATACTCCATCACCCATAGGAGCTCCATACTCCCCAAAGCAATTTGATCCGCAATGAAGAGTCGGGCCACTGTTGCACGGTAGCTCTTCTTTAATGCTGCATCGCTTTGCCCGAGTACATATGCATCTACTGACGAGATGCGAAAGCCTCGAATGTCCATGGCCTGGGTGTTGGAGCGCATCGCGTCCGCTGACGTTAGAGGTCGCTTGATTGTGGGAGGTCGGCATCGCAGACTCTTTATCAACTGGAAGTAGGCGAAGTCGACAGCACTCGAGGAGTGCAACGGGGGTGCAGCTCTTTTCAAGAATATCCTTGGCAGGGCTTCTGGTTTGTCGACCCACACCGTACAGTTGTCAGTCAGCTCACAAAACATGGCCTCAAAGTCATGGGCGTAGTGAATGAAGCGCGTATAAAAAATAGGGGTCAGTATCCTGATCTCGACGTGCTCGGCTCTGTCCCCTGCTGCCCCAGATGGCGAAGATTGAAAGACCTCCTTCGAAAGGTCATTGAGGCCACTGGGAGTATACGTAACAACGACGGGCCAGGGGGATTGGTCGACAAGGTATCGTAAGTATCTGCGAAATACGTCTTCCAGTTGGCTTTCGGTACTGCTGGCAAGTCGCCCAATGCTATCCTTGAGCGGCTCCGGTCGATACCAGACGTGGAGCTTCCGTTTGAAGAATAATGCGGCAGCTTCCTTGGCGATTCTTGGAAACGTAACAAACCCAACCCAAAACCAGCCAAAAATGAAACTCATCTTCTGGATGAAACTCAGAGAGTCTGGGTTGATGGCATCGCCCTGAGAGAACAGACGTGCCACTAGTTTAGGATGCCCCTTTGAAGAGCCCAAGTTGATTGTGATGTCGATGCCGCGAAAACCCTCCATTCCAGCACCAAGAGGATCGCTTGCCAGTAGAGAATATGTTCCTTTACGAGAATTGAATGGCGACACGTGAAAATCCTTCTTCCAAGTACCCTTGACTCGAGCTCGGGACTTTAGGTCTCTGTCCATTTCGGTGAAATCGTTCTGGATGCGATTGGTCTCGGCAGCAAAGTCTCTCGTTACCAGGTAAGGTCGTCGTTCGCCGAAGGTGTTGTTGACCTCGAGGACAATGGCGGAGAAGATCTTGTCGGCTGAGTACAAGAACCAAAAGGATACCGGATTAAAGTGATAACCCAAAAACCTAGCCGCAGTGACGAGGTAGGCATGAGGGTAATCAGCCGGGTCGACATTCTGTTCAATATCAGATCTATACTCAACAAATGATTCTTCTATCAAACCTCAGATACCAAATAGCTATCCAACTTGCCACGTAGTCCAGAATTTGCGACTCCTCGCTGAAGGTAGTCGACAGCATTTACGTCAAACCAGCATCGTGAGAAAAGGGATAAGGAAAACCAAGACTTGAGTTCCAGAGGAAGATCAGCTGAAAGTATGCCATTGGCCTTTACCTCGAAGCCCACCGGAATGCCCACGACTAGGTACGAGTAGGAGAAGGAGTGCTTCTTGGGAAAGAATCTTGTATGAGAAGTTCGACAGGGGATCAGGTAAGGCGTAGCAGATCCAAGAGTGCGAACACCAGCTTTTGAAAGCGTATGTTGTGCTTGTTGATAGCTCACAGTCAAGAACCCAACAGCGATGCCACCGAAACCCCCGATCTTTATCGAATCAGAGTCAAGGATCAAAGAAACTATAGCAGAAGCATGATGAGGGGCGACAAATGCCAGGATCAAGCATAGGTCTAGCCAACAACCCGCAAAGGCGTAGTAAGCAAAGACTATACCAGCGAGCAAAGGAAGTAGAGAACGGCCGTCGAAAAGCCTGTCCATATAGTCTACTACGAGGATTACCGGTAGAAGCGGCGTGCCCTCGGACACGCCGTCCATGGAATGGTCGGGCGTTTCTCAGACCAGGTGCATTGTAGTTCGAGGTTTCAAGCAACTTTCTCGTGCTGAGAGGTGATGAGAGAGGAGAAAGAGGAGAAAGAGGATAAAACTTGTGCAGAGTTGAATACGACTGTCACTCGGTCTGAAGACATTTGTCCATCAAGGTGCCATTGTCCTCCACATCCACGACTTGTACTGTCTTTGATCCCTTAGTCATCACTCAGAGGACCTTCGAAGTAAAGCAGCACAACGTCATGACTCGCCGCAAAATTATGTTAGCGAGTCACGAGATCTGACTCCCTCCTCCCGTCACTGGAACGCAAGCCACCAGTGGCGCAGACTCTTGGTCTCAGGGCTCCCTTCGGCTGCACAGCCTTAAGCGGCAGCCCGTCGTGACCCCGCCAATCCCGTTGGTGTCTCCCGCCGGTTGACTCAGTCCCTCGAAACGTTCCATCGCCTTCTGCATAAATTCTTCCCATCGAACTTCAACCTCGCAAGTATCTTACACATTACAACTTCTTTGGTTACCGCCATCAACTTGGATTTGTTATAATTACCAGCTTCAAGTTCGCCGAATTCAACTATATACGCCCATAACCTCCCACTTTCACCGCCTCCAACCAAACCCCACCACCGCAAACATGTCTGAAGATTGGGAATCCGTCACCAAGATTGGCAGCAAGGCCCGTGGACCCGGTGGCTCTCAGCGCGAGACTGTCGTCCGAGGAAAGGCTGCTCTCAACGCTGCCCAAAGAAGCGGTGGCATCATCGGCACAGAGAAGAAGTACAGCACTGCCAACGCCGTAGGTCTCCCCAGCGTCTACCCCTCACGTACATATTGAAGTCAAGCGGCTGACCTGTTTCCAATGCTCAGGCCAGTGCTCCTGAGGGACAGCGCCTAACCAAGGTCGATCGGTCCGACGACATCATCAAGCCCAACACCATCGGAAAGGAGGTCGGCGACGTCATCTCGCAAACACGACAGAAGGTGGAGCCCAAGATGACCCAAAAAGACCTCGCGACCAAGTGCAACACCACGCAGTCAGTAGTCGCCGATTTCGAGCGAGGCTCTGCCACGCCCGATCAGAAGATTCTTACCGCCATGGAGCGGGTGCTCAACGTCAAGCTGCGCGGCAGCGACATTGGAGCTCCCAAGTTCCCCAACAGGAAGTAATCGGACCGTCGTGTGCGTGGACTGAACTGTAAGAGGGGATCAGGGCCGAGTCGAGCGTAGCGATGGACTCCTTGGCAGGGCAGCGGATATTTGTGTCGGCTGTCACGGTATTTATGGCATCCCAAATGGGACTTGAGCGATGGGGTGGCTTTAGATGGTGATAGAAAAACGGTTTCTTATGCAAACAACGACACACTTACTCCATCTCGCTAGAGACTATTTACGGTGCCAGCCCACATACCTCCGTGCTGACATGAATTTGTTAAGCAACAATTGCGCGGAAAAGCCCTCTCGGACAAAGAAAGTTTTACCTCTCAACCTCCCACTTGATACCGTTAACCTACCGTCTCTCCAACATCTTGGTCGGCTCATTTTTGAGACCACACCCCAACCAAGTTTTGCTCAGTATCGATCAAGCGGGCGAAGAACCCCATCCCTCCACCAATTTCCGTCTTAGGACTGCATACAACCTAAGTCAACATCGAAGATGCACCATGCCAATCTGGGGTTACTTACATGGCTGTCTGGCCACCCAGCTTTTCAACCTTCTCGAGCGTGTCGCCGCAATCCAGAACGCAAAAGGTCGGCAGCACAGGAAGGGCAGCGAGGTTGCTCTTGGTGTTGTTGATTACCTGATACTTCTCTTCTACGTGATGGAACGCCCCATGCAGAGTCTTGCCCTTTGAAAACATGTGCAAGCTCTTGACGCAATCGCCTACCGGCTTGGTGGGCTCGGGGGCAAACTCCCACTGGAAGATTTCCGAGTAGAAGTTCTTGGCCCGATCTACGTCTCGCACAGGTATTTCGAGCCAGCAGATCTGACCCAGGCCCTCCTGTGGTAAACGGGTCAAGAAAGGCTTTATAGGGGATAGGGGAACAGTACAGTGAGGGAAGACCCATCCGTGGTAGACATTATGATTGTGGCAAGAAGTAGGTTACTGCTAATACAGTTTTCGGGGTCGGAGAGCGAAGTTTGAAGCTGAGAGTTTCTTCACAGCTCTGAGAGAATGGTCGAAATGATGCCTTGACCCGAGGATTCGGCTCTCAACTTAAACTTCGCTTGACCATCATTTAATAACCCCCTTTGCCTTCTCGTGCTTCATCTTTATCAGTTGCTGCCTGATTATGGCTTACAACAAGCCAATAGTACAAGGCAAAACTGACACTAGCACATGACCTCGTGTCAAGATCGTGAATGAAGCTGATGAAATGGCGCACGCCACGCGCGGTGGTTACTGGTCGTCGAGTTGCGAGGGTGTGATGGCTTCTTGGTCGACGCCATAGTAGCGTAATCTTTAGTCTACATGATAATTCACGCTGATACTTTCGCAAGTATCAATTGTCGAGTCGCTGTTTTGCCAAATTGTGGCTTTAACGAGAACCTTTGAGGTTCTTTTTCATGGTGAGTGGGTTCTGTAAAGGAAACGGGTAAACCGGCCTTTGTAACGACTGCTGAGCTTCGCCTACCTGTAACTTTCTCCAATATGAGAAGCTGAATGGGCCATTCACACTACGAAAAGACGCCATTGAGTCTTTATACTCTTCAAAAACGAGCTTATTTAAGTATTAACATTGATAATTTACCATGATTGTAGTCAATGTCATGCTTGAAATCAAGGAGAAGCGAAAGTGTGCGATTGCGTCGCCAGCTGTCGAGCTTGGTTGCTTGGCCGAACCAAACACCACCCCGCAGCTGTCAAGCTCACGTTCCACTCTATCACAGCAGCCAATGACACGCCCGGAACAGGTCCCCGATCACCGCGCGCGTCATACCACCTAAAGCACCCTCACCCTCGAGCTTCAGCGTGTCGCAAGCTCGTGTCGCAATTTTCACACCCTACACACCCAAGCTTCCAATCTCATCTCCAGCCCATCGCTACCATCGCCTGATTGTCGCATCATTCAATTGATTCGTCTCCGTACATCCCTGCTCCCGCAATGGCTGAGTCTGCCGAGCAAACGCTACCTGTCGTCGAACAGGCCGTCGAGCAAGCCGTCGAACAGACTGAACAGGACGAGGTTACCCCCTCGGCTGTCGACGACGATATCAAGTCCAAGAAGGTCACCCTAGCGGACCTCTCCGCCAAAGGCGCTACCTTGTACGCGCAGAGAAATTACGAGGACGCCGCAGAGATCTTCTCCAAGGCCAGCATCCTCCAAGCCGAAATCAACGGCGAGACATCCTCCGAGAACGCTGAGATCCTCTTCCACTACGGCCGCAGCCTGTTCAAGGTCGGCCAGAGCAAGAGCGACGTCCTCGGCGGCCCCGCTGCCACCGAGAAGCAGAAGCCCGCCAATGGCAGCGCCAAGCCCAAGAAGACTGTCCAGACCGAGGCCCAGAAGGTGACACAAGAGGGCGTTGCCATCGTTGCCGACCAGAAAGAAGGCGAGAAAAAGGTCGATGTCGACGCGAAAAAGCCGCTGTTCCAATTTACTGGCGACGAGAACTTTGATGAATCCGACGATGACGAGGTAAGGAGGTGGCTGGGTTACATGTACACGGCACTAGAAACGCTAACAGCAGTTTCTAGGTTGCCGAGGGCGAAGATGGAGACGAGGAGGAGGAGGACGACCTGGCCAACGCTTTTGAGATCCTTGACCTCGCTCGGGTATGCTACCTGAAGAAGCTCATGGACTTGGACACGGATGAACAAAAGGAGGAGGGCAAAGAGGTCACAGAGGAGAATTCACCCATAATTCGACACGTCAAGGAGCGCCTTGCAGATACTCACGATGCTCTCGCAGAAATCTCCCTCGAAAACGAACGGTAAGCACACCTGTTCCTCTGCCTCTGTCCTGTCTAATCCCCACTCAGGTATCCCAACGCCATCGAAGACGGCCGAGTATCCCTCAAATACAAGCTCGATCTCTATCCCGAAGAGTCCGAAATCATCGCCGAGGCCCACTACAAGCTTTCCCTAGCCCTCGAGTTTGCGTCTGTTACCACGGCTGACGACGAAGACGGCGCCACCGCCAAGCGCCAGGAAATGGACCAGAGCCTGCGCGACGAAGCCGTCAAGGAGATGGAGCTGGCCATCAAGAGCTCCAACCTCAAGCTGCAGACCAAGGAGGTTGACCTCGCGACAATGGCGTCCCCTGAGGACAACGATATGGCCAGGAAGGCCATTTCAGAGATGAAGGAGCTGATCGCCGACATGGAGCAGCGCGTACGTATCCCCCTATACTCACCATTTCTCACAAGACCCCTAACTCCCTCCAGCTCGTCGACCTCCGCAATGACCCCATCGACGCCAAAGATATCCTCGGCGCAGAAACCAACCCCTTCGGCGGCATCCTAGGCGCCGCCCTAGGCGAGTCCGCCGCTGAGAAAGAAGCTCGCGTCGAGGAAGCCAAGAAGACCGCCACGGATCTCACGGGCCTCGTCCGCAAGAAGAACAAAGACGCTACCCCTGTCGAGGCCGAGACTAACGGAAAGCGCAAGGCTGAGGACGCGACCGAGGAAGTGGACGCTAAGAAGGCAAAGGTTGAGGAATAGGCCGCTTCGGCATGCCTGAGAGATCTTGCTATGGCGCACTGAGGAGGAAAGGGGTTCGGAACAGGGCATGCGTGGACTGGGATAGTGGATGTTTGCTGGGGATGCGGAGTTGAGGAGTCTGGAAGACAGGACGGGATGGATATGGGAAAAGGACTGGCATCGACGAAACCGACGCCAGGACAGGGGTTTGTAAGATGGAACTGTACACTTGGAACGATTTTATTGCTCTCGGATACAAAGAAATCAACGATGAGGAAATGCTTTATATGAATCAGACTTTTGCTCCTCGGATCGTAGATGGACTCGTATAAAAGGGGCACAAGTAGATATGCGAAGCTCTATTATCCCTCGCAAACAGAAAACACCCCAGCAGCACCAGCAGCCCCCCGATTGTCCTTATAACTTGAAATTCCCGCTCACCACCGCCTTGGGCGCCTTGGCCTTCTTGCCCTCGAAGTCGGTGATCTCGCCCTTGCGGTTGATGACCTTGACGCCACCCTTCTTCAGCTCGGCCATGGTGTCGCGCTTCATCTGAGCGCGCTTGCTGACGACCTTGTTGCCGTCGACACCTCCGGCCTTGCGGATGCGCTCCTTCTCGCGGCGGCGGCGGCGCGTCTTGTCCTCGCGCGTC
>JAANBC010000263.1:0-43248 GCA_014621405.1 Stylonectria norvegica
GAAGAGAACCGGTGCGTGTGCGAAACGGGGGGGTGAGGCCAAAAGACCAGACAAGACGCTGGAGAAAGCTAGGGGGTGTCACCAGAGATCCATTTCCATCCACCATCTCCCATCCCATCCCGCTGCTGCTGCTGCTGAGACTCCAGAGAGAGGGGACGGAGGGGGGTGTGATGGGATGATCCAGTTTTTGAGTTTTTGGAGAACAGCAGCTAGATTGCCAAGCCAAAGCAGCCAGGGACGCCGCTGAGAGCAAGATGCACTCGGCCAGAAGAGTGCAAAATGGATGCGGGTAGGGCAGGCAGGAGGATCTCCATTCTCCAGTCTCCATTCTATCCACCAACGGGTGAAGTGCTGAAATGTGCTGTAACAATTACTGTAACAACAACAAGGCACATCATCACAGAGAGCGAGGACTGGAGCGAGGACTGGGCTGAGATTGGATTACATACAGTTCCATTAAGACAACCAGCACCAGCAACAATGGACTTTGTCCACTTCCCAGCACCTCGTCAACCAGGCTGCGAGCCTGCGATCCATAGCCTGCCTACCTGGTAAAATCTTTGCTTCCCCTCGAGACCCTCGAAATCTCCCACTGCGACTACGACTCAGAACAATGAGGTGACTCAGAACGCTGCTCCCAGTACCCCAAGCAGGCCCCCGGATTCCACCGCAGGGCCATCATCCGAGATTTCTAGCTTCTGTTGGGGGCCCGGGCTGGGCTGATGAACACCACAGCGACATCGGTGGTGGGCAGACATTTGCCTCCCTTCGTCGTGTCCTCGTCGTGCCTTCGTCGTGCCCTCGTCGTGCACCTCTGCACGGCTGTGACTGCCCTGCGTAAAGGGTGTGCCCGTGCTGGGCGTTGGGGCGTCCTAGGCGTCCTGGCGTGCTATCCTGGCGTCCTAATGCCTTGTTAGCAGGCGGCTTTGGCGGGCTCGCGTGGTGTGAGGCCCGCGCCCGGTGGTCTGCTCCTCTGCTGCCCGCAGCAGTCTACAGAGCTCGAAGCACCCCTTCGCCTGGGTCTTCAGTGGGCGATGCTCGTGCTCGTCCTGGCTACGGCCCGCGACCCAGGCCTACCCGTCCGCCTGGAATGGAGTCCGCCGTCCACCAGCAGCAGTAGAAAGGTGGACGGGCAGTCATCTGCTAGTGGTTGACCCTGGCAGAGGAGATGTCGGTTGATACCTGAGGCATACACACCTGGGGAAGGGGGGGGCGTGACTGCAGCTTCCTCACTCTAAGCGACTTCTGGTGTAGCGGATTAAGACCGTCCTCTCTTCCATCCAATAGGACCTCAGCCTCTGACGACTTGCGATCTCAACCTCCGCAGCTCCATCCAGGTACTCCAGAGTCCGAGTGCTTGGTGCTTGAAGCCACCGTGATGTGCCCGGGCAGCCAATATCACGAACGCTGCCGTGGTCTTACTTACTTGCTCATCTTTCTGAAGTCGTCGACCAAGCGAGGCCAGGCAGCTTGGATGAGGCACGAGCGCAATTGCATCTGCCCCAGAACAAACGCAATTACATGGGCCGGGTGCGAAGTAAAATTTCTACCCAAAACATTTCAACATACCAGTCGTCAGCCTCTAGTTCCCGAAATAACTCGTTCCATGTTGGTGCTCGGCATACGCCTCTGATCTACAGGAATCACGCAAAACAACAACTTGCTCACGCCCGCGATGATGAACTGCCTACCCAAGCCAGCAGTCTCAGTGACGCCATCTATCGCAACCGCGCAGCAGAATTGCATACTGCTTCGTACAGTACCAAAGTACTAATCAGGCACGCCCTCGGGCTGTGTGTGGACCTCTTCAGAAAGGCATTCCGAAGGGGGACAAGACCAAACCGCCAATGCTGTACGACCGTCGCTCTCCTGCACAAGACTTCAATGGATCGCATTATTGGCTGCCCTCCTGCACCTCAGACCAACAGCCGAATGTAAAACAATGATACCACCCAAGGTCGTCAGCATTGCCAGCCACCATGCCTCGGAGGCGACCGTTACACCTCGAGGCCAGCCCGGTTGACGAGGGTTTAGGACCGGCTCCATAACAGAGCGCCAAGAGGCGAATCCTGGAGATGATCTGCCACGAAGGACGAACAACAAACCAAGGATTAGGACTGCGGTTGTGTTGTGTGCTGTGCAAATTTTCTTCACTTTGCCACTCACCCCTTGCCGGCCGCGGGACGTGCTTCAACCCAAATGTCGAAGGAGAAAAAACAACTTTGGTTGATCAATCTAATATCAACAAGGGTGCTGGACACTAACATCACGGCAATAGAGCCTGAACAACAAAGTATTGAAGCATTCTCGGATTAGACCCAAGCTGCCGCCTAAAGGGTGCCGTCCAAGACATGTCGCCTAGATACGAACAAATAGTCCTGGGACTTGGCTTCAACAGAGACAACCAACAGCCAGGCATTTGGTTCGCACTAGGCCGTTGCCGTGCTGCGAATTAAGCAGAATAAGGCAGAGCACCAACTGCCTAGCGACCACAAACCACCTCGATCGTCATGCCAAGTGCAATGCAGTATCACTTCGTACACTCTCCCTTACTCGACCGGACATTATATGCATCGTTGACGTCTTACCCCAGGTCTCCAGTGTTGAAAGGAGACGTCAATGCATATCGCGACCACTACGGAACAGCAAGGAGCCATGTGGTCGTGGCTCCTATGGAGGCTGCCGAGCTGGCTATTCCCCTTTGGCTTACACCTGCGTCTGGGGCTGGGGTCGCCAAGCGCTAGGCAAATCACCAAGGCGGTTGTCTCCCCACGCCCTCTCAACTGTGTACGGTTTCGATATTGCCACCTAACGATTTGTGCCAATAGCCTTCTCGGGGCACGACGTCGGCTGCGAGATTGTGCCCGTCTCGTCATTGAACCACCCAGCCGCTTTGCTAATCGGAGCCGAGGCGGCATTGGAAACATCTTCTCTATGCTGATCCTAGACGCATCACCGTTGCGGCCTCCTTTGAAGGGACATTACGTAGCACCATTCAGAGAATCCAGTACAGTATTAGCGCAAACGCACTGCAGTGGGTTGCCGCGTGCCCTGCCTTGGACCTCGCCTTCTGCAGCTTGGTGTGGATGGAGATTGCGGAGGCGGAGACGGACTTGTCGCCTGGCTCTCGAGACGTACTATGTAAATGATTCATCTGTTTAAAGATGCAGAGTGACAAGGGGGCTCGGCGACGAACCAGCCATTGCCCAGAATGAGAGCGTTTACACCTCATGCAACACGAGATTCACGTCTTTGGATGAGGCAGCATGACATTGTCAGACACAATGCTTAGGCGTGTCACAGGGTCGTCGCAGAATCTGAGAAGCTGATCAGCCAAGGCTATTCGGGTGCTGTCTATCCATGATCGCTTGGAACGCAATACCTACACGACGGCTATTAGAAGACTGTCGTATTTATCGAACGCATCCCGCGCCTTTAGACGGCAGGCAAGACAAAAGACCCAGCCATGCACTAGGGAACGGGTTGGATGTCTGGTGGACGAACGACGGGGTGCGGCTGCAGGACCACACCAATGACATGGCTGCCATGGCATCAAGTGGTCTCCAAGCGTGGCAGCCCAGTTCGGGGTTTCATATGAGCTTCTGTCAACTGCACGATACATGAAGTTCGCATTGGCGTAGAACTGGTTCTAGCCCTCACACGACAGCTTGGCTGCGCAAACGTGCTGGCTGCAAGGGCCCAATCCGGAGCACCTCATCACCAACGATGAAACGCGACAATACTGGGTCTTGAAGTTGCGATAAGAGCCGGAGTTCGTGAGATTGAAACCCTTGCCCTCTATAGCCATGGGCTTACACGGTAGTGCTGATGATGAACTAGAATACTAGTGATCCTACCTTGATTTGACTCAGCACCAAGCTTGAGCCATCCCGTGGCCGAGCTTCCCGCCAGATACTATCTAACCACGAAGCTTATGAAGCAGATCAAGAGGCACAGGGCTCCTCGGCCGAGTATGGCAAGGTGAGGTTGAATTGCCGTTGACGTTGACAGGGAACACCACAGGCGAGACATGTCGACCTCGCAGCAGCAGCAACACCGGAATGATGAATCCCCCAGTCACCGTATCAGGAAGCGAAAGCCGGCCTCCCCCACACGGGCATCAGACATGTCTGGCGATATTCGTACGTGACCCCCAAAAGTATGCCGTGCAGCGCCCGCAAGGGCGAGCGGCAGAGATACGGCGCAGTCGGCTATAACGCATACATAGCACGGATACAGCGTGGTACTCCAGGACGAACCAGGACTTATCGGTTAAGAGCCGAGTTAACGAGATGGGCAGCATGCGTCAGGACCCCCACCCCCCGGCCGGCTCATCAAGATTTCCAAGATGTATGCGTTTCTGGTTGACACAAAATGAGACAAGCCGTCTCGGGGTGGGCCAGCCAGTGAGATAGGAAGTTGCCCATCCCCTCACGGAGTTCGGTTCAATGGGTGAAGTCAGCCAAGCCGTGTGCTAAGTGCAGGTTGGAGATCCTGAGGGTCTAGAACGACGCCCGTTTCGAAGTCGAGTACTTGTCTTTGTGGGCGTGCTTTGGCTGATGGTCTAAGAGAGCCGTTCTCTACAGGTTGGACTCGATAAGGTTCGACGGTTGCTACTTGACGCTTGCTCTGAAGTCTGAGAGGAAAGCCACAACACAACAACTCCTCGAGCGACAGTTGAGAAACAAACAGCCACGCAGCGGTTTCAAGGCTAGCTGGACGCACAGGCCACGCGGGATCCAGGGTGTCTGTCCCCTCGTTCGCTAACCATGGTTCCGCCAAACCCTGGAAGCCGCCTGGGATCCAATCCTTCTTCTGTACGTACGTGGTGGTAGTATTCGTATGTAAGGTACTCAGGAGGTTTTCGTTTGATTGTCTCATTCTTCACAGTACCAGGAGAACCGGTGTCGAGTTGAGCCGAGTCGGGAGCTATTTGCGCGAACCGACGGCACGGCTGACGAGGAATCTGCGGTGATAGTCGGTCTTTGACGGGTGCTGAAACACACAGCACATGACTGCGTTTGGCGATAATGTTTCTACGTCCCCCTCCTTCAGCAACATACAGCCGACGCAAACTAGACTATCTGCAGCAGAATTCCCAAACTGGGCTGTGGATGGCTGGCTGACACTGGTAGGCGGCCTTTCTGTGTCTCGATTCGTCCAACTCAGCAGACATGTAGTCTAATTCCAGAAAGAGATGACAGGCGTGCACAAGCAGAAAAACTCTTCTCTTCGGGCAGCCTCCTACGTTAGAATGGTCCCAGCATGATGGATGCTCAGCTGCGTGCATCCGGGTGGCTTGTCCCGGGGTTCCCGACGGAGTGCACACGCAAGGTTGTGCATGTCAACGAGTTAGAGCACATCCACGTCCACGTCCATATCCACGCAGAGTCGCAGACGACAAGACAGGACGGGACGAACGAACGACAAACGACGAACTGGCATTGGCTCAGCGGGCAAGGGTATTTCGATACATCGGGAGGCCACGACGCCGCCATCATGCGGGGACTCGGCTGCTGGGCTTGCGATGGTCTGGTGGTGGTGGGCTCACCCATCACCTCACCGTCCACCGTCCGGGAGCCAAGCCCACCGCTGATGGTGGCAGTCGGTGACGGTTGCTAGTCTGTACGCATCGTGGGTTTCTGTGGTCGGTGGGCGGTGGTGGGTTAGGTAGGGGCCTCGGCCGAGCCCCCTATTTGTGACGGGCTACACGATGCCATCGTAGCGGCGTCGAAGTGAAGATTGCAAAGTTGACAGCGGCCTAGCTGATTAGTCTAACTGCATAGTCCCTACTGTACTGGCGGACAACAAAGGCTATCTGTATTCGTTCGAAGACAGGGCTCGCCATCAACGCCAGACAGGGCTCACGAACCGCCCAGACCGGGACTAGTAGAAGCACAGCGCTATCACTGGCCAGGGCCGTCGCTCGCGTCAGTCCGGCTCTTGTTGAGGTGCCGCAGAAGCAAAACCGCCAAGCGGACCTGGATCGCGATACAGTAATTACTTCGTACCGTCCCTTGTATCGTCATCGGCACGGCACTGGCGCTGGTGTTGTTGATGCTGGTGCTGGACGCTGGTGCTGGCATCGAAGCTATCTCTGTGATTGCCAGGACAAGCCGATCAAGGTGACCAGGGGGACACTGGTTGATGGTTGCAACCCGATGAAATCTCTGGACGACCCCTTCTGGTACCTTGCATCCGCGAGAGGTTCAACCAGCGGTTCGCCAGCAGTTCGCCAGCGTCGCATGAGATGGCGTCTGCAGGTCAGCAGGCAATTTATTGCCTGAGAGGCACCCAGCCAGCCAGTTCGCTCATTGACAAGAGCCCTCTACGAATACAGCCTGGACTGAAAATTGTTCGTGCCAGTCACTGTCAGTGAGTGGTGTTGTGAGTGATGTGCTGGATGCTGCTCATTCGCTGCACTGACCACGGTGATCTGACTGACCCAGGCCAGACTTTTTCCCTCTCTTTTTTTTTTCTTTGCTTTTTTTTCCTCACCTTCACCTCCGCATCCCCTGACAATCCTCGACGCCGACTCCACCGCGAACACACGATCCCGCCGTTATCGAGGAACGCCAAGAGATATCCCCAGAATGGCTCCTTGACAGGCTGAGCCGGCGCACTAGGCCGATGTGGAAATAGCTGCAAAGTCCAATTCAGCATGATCGACGAGTAGGCTAGGCGCCACGGGAGCTGGCGCAATCTAACCTCACACCCCTCGACCACCAGAAGCCAGGAAGAGACCCCCCACGCCGTCCTTTGTTCCCCTTCTCTTCCCCTTGTCGTGAGCCCAGCAGCACTAATCAACAGGGGGCCTTCAGACCAGGTCAGATTCGATAAATGGCCGACCACACGCCCCGCGCTTGGCCCGAAGCGATGACTTGTCCGAAGGGAGCCAACTCTCTTTGGGGATGGAGAAGTTTTGGAGACTTGGAGTCGTGGGTGGATCGGCCGCCTGCGCTGATGAGTGACGACATTACCTTGGTTGATTGTGCTTTGGGCGCAGAGAGACAGAGCTGTGTTGCTAAGTTAAGCAACGAGGCTAACGAAGCCGCGCCGCCGCCTAACCCCCCGTGGATTGATGCCATCGTCAGATTGGGTTGTGTCATGGAAGTTGCAGACTTTTGAGTTCCATACTGGTGGGGCACGCGAGCTTGATAAGATTCTTCTCGTTTCGTGATCATTCCTCTGCCAGCGAATGACTCCTTTGCGATGGCCATCGTGATGAGATGAGATGACGCTCTGATGCTCGACGGGCGGCACCGCTCGTTCACGCACGGCTCGGCTCATCAAGTCTTTCTTCCCCTTGCTGGCAGTTTGATCGATTGATTGATTGCTCTGGTCAACCCACAGCACAGTACATGGAACACGCTTGAGGCTCCGTGCCTTGCATTATTCTCATTCAATCCCTGTCATCGGCAAGCCGCACGCATGGCCTTGGACGAATTGTTCAATCAGCGCTTGGGAATGCGTTATCCGCTGGCTCACGACACAATTGCCGTGTGGGCGTGAAGATTGGCCCGAGCCAACAAAGATGACACCTCAGCACGAGCTGGTGAGACACCATGAGGAATCTCCTCCCTTTTTTTTCTTTTCCTTCTTCGCCACGCTTCGATAGTCTCCGTCGAGTGCAAGTGAGTCACTGGAGGAAATCCAGAAGACTCCTGGAAGCTCCATTAACAGCACAGTCCACGTCGCCTGTTCCATGGCTTAGAGGTCGCAACCCCTGATATGAATGATTTTATGTACGCGTTCGGGCGGGCTCGCTGCCGTGGATAAGGCAACCAAGCTCAAACGCCCTCGACACCTCGCTTCGCCGGCAGGCAAAGAGGCAGAGTAACAAACAAGTCCCGCTGCGACAGCTGCGACAGTGGCCTGTCTGAGCCTGCCCTGAGCCGCCTACCCTGACCTAACGCGCCCGAAAACACCAGCGACAAGGCCTTGTGTGTGGTCAATTGGGCTTGCCAAGACCCTGAGAAGGCTCTGCGGGCGATGGAGAGCCCCCTGCGGTAATGAAGAGCCCCTGCGGTTTATGCGGCATCTACATATCCATGGGTGTTGTAGTACGTGCTTCATACGGGTTATCAGATCAGGGTCTCCTTTGTCGCCTGCCGCTCTGGCAGCCAACGCCCATTAATGCGGGAGCCGCTTCGCTTCTGTTGGCAATTGTTTCAACGGCCTCGTCTTCTCTCCACATTTCATGTCAAAGAACGGTTTTTTGCTTCTTGGCCGGCCCTCGTCCGTTGTCCGCGTCGGAATCGTGTCATGTCCACATGTTGCCTTGTCTAGGCCATCTGACAGATCACAATGCTCCCCCGCATTGTCACCACTTCCTCTGCGAGCTGCAACGCCGGCCGGCGCCGTGGCCACTGGGAGACGAGCAAGAGAAAGCTACTCCTGCAGGTGTTGGTTTGGTCCCCAGGGTCCCATTTTCTCCCGGGCTATGTTCGCTGGGGATGGGGACAGGCGTGGGTGAACATGGACATAACATGAGAGGTGAGGAGAGGAGCGTGTCGTGTCGTACCAAGAGTCCTTGTTCGTGAAGCAAGCAGCTTCCGACGTCGACCCAGCGCCGCGAGGCTAAGGACACGCAAAGTGTTTTGCGCTTAGACCACGGCGTATCGCTCGCTCGCTCGCTGTCGATTCAGTCTGTGCGGCCCTGGATGCTTTGACTTGTTTGCTGCACCTCTTTACGCTCTGGGGAAGGCTTGCGGTAGGAGTCCCGCGTCCAGGGGTTGGTGGCCGCTGCTGCTCATCCTCGTCCTCGGTTCATTAGTCAACACGGCGACGTAGACCCTAGAGGTGCAGCTGCACAGTTACTGCTTCATCTCGTCGAGTGGTTTGCCTGGGTCAAGTGATCATCGGCGTGCCGTGCGGGCCTGGGAGTACAGTACCCTGGCGACACGGCAGAGGGCAACAGTCCTGGCCCAGGCCCAACTAACACAGACGGGGTGGCATTGGAAGCATCGGCAGAGGACTCGTCAGGTTACACAACGGTATTTCCTTTGGAGTTGTGGCTGCCGCAAGAACCACTGCGCCGTTGCATCGCGCCTCGCAAGACCGCCTGCTATCGGCGGCCATGCCTGCGACCTCGTCCTCTGGTCGTCGCCCTCGCCCTGCAATCCAGGAGTTGAGACTCCCACGGAGCTGCGTACACGATTGCACGTCGACCTATTACGAGCGCTGTACGGATTCCCCAGACTCCTCTAGACTACCCGGGTGAGATTGGATTCTCGTGCCGCCCACGGTCCCCTCTCCTCTGCAGATGCCAATGGGTGACTAGCTTCGCGGATCGGAATCAGGCAGGGAGGGAGGCTTTCTCTTCGGGGGAGTTCGTCTTGGCATCTGAACCACCGCATCTGGGCGTTTACTCATCGTCGGTGTCATCATCGATGCTTGCCTCGGCGTCGACGAAACCTCCGCGGGGGTCGTCTTCGAAACCGATGTGCAGTCTCAAAGCTCTTGGAGTCCCGGGATATCCGCGACAACGGTTTTGGTGGCGGGCATTACCACCAACACCCGACCCAGCCCAGCGCTACTCGACGGGCTCACGGTGTTCGGGGTGCTCAGGTTGGTTCCTTCACCATGTTTTGCATAACCGCAATCCTCTTCTCTGTTACCGGCCCGTCGACACGGAAGGTCCCAGTCCCGTTGTGCTGGAGCGCCCTGCTACTGCTCGCGAGCCTCTTCATCACACAATGCGTCAGCCAAAAGGCGCCGCCACCAACAGAGCTTGGAGCAAACACTTGACACGGTCTCCAAAAGTGCCCGGCGTCGTCTCCAGGCCTCGTTGAACGATGGCACACTCCCCGCGAAATTAGCTGCTATTACTGTATAGTAACTATTAGCTGCATCTACCATCCGCCTCTACCAGCCGCTCGGTTGTCCTTTTGCTAGCCCGGCGACGCCGCACAGCGATTTATTTGTGATCATGAGGGCACGGGAAAGTTAGGGGACCCGGTGATGTGCACCACCCCCAGACTTGAGCGGTTTAGCTCCGGGGGCGGTTCATCTGGAGAGTGTGGAGGTGGCGTCTTGGTGTGACGCTAGATGTCTCGCTTGGGCGCCCTCCTCCGCCGTGACCTGCCCCCCCGACGGCCTCTTCTGCAGGAACTCGTGAACCATCGATGGCCAGGGCGATGACACTTCCCTGAACGGAGGAGTGCTAATGCAAGGTCGGGGGAGGGGGAAGGGGGCTGGGCTTGTTCGTCCAAGTAATCAGTGAGGTGTGCTCACGGGACTAAGGGAATGACATCTAGGTCCTGTTGCTAAGTGCCATCCGGGAAATTTTGGCCTGAGGCTGTATGTAGGGTATGATTCGCTTCGGTTATCTGCAATCAGGTAGGTCAGTGATCGACGAGAAAACCCTGAATTGCAAAATGTCTAGGGGTCGAAGATGGAAGAGTCGAGACTGGCTTTTGTGTGTTGTGTGGTAGTATCGACGGCTATCGTGGGTTGAGACGGTTATATGCGGGTTGTCCTTGCGTTGAAAATCTTGAAACAACGCGACTGTGGCATGTTTGATGTTACCACAGCCCTTGCTAGCATTTCGTGATACATGGGAACGCGCCTCCCGGCAACGAGATTATTCGTCGAGATCCAGTATTATCACAAATATCAACGTGAAGAAGTGAGGCCACGAAGACGACGAGAACTAGGTTTCCCATCACCTCACTTTCCCCCCAATGTTGACGTCCCCCCTCCCAGATCATGCCAGAGATATCTCGCCACCTGATCCAACGCTCCTGTCGTGATCCCCCAACCTTCCCCATGCACTCTAACTTGGAGCAAGGTCGGCGCCCGGATGCGTATTCGGAGTTTGTGCTGGACGACCGGCACTTGCTGTTGCTGTCCGGGCCGGGACGGATGGTTGCTGCTGGGGGATCTCTGTTCTTGGGGGGCCGCAGGGTGGGATGTGAGGCGGGTGTGTAACCGGGTGAGGTTGGAGGGCGGAGGAGGACTTGGCAAGGGGGATGGAGGATTGGAGGTGGCAAAAGGGCGAGGGGATGTTAAGAGGAGTGTGGTATGAGTTGTTTGGTCAGATAGAGCAGCAAGATAGCCAGGTAAGCAGGTATTTGTGCGTGTGAACGGTATCCATGATGTGAAGTTCAAGAGGCGAAGCACATGTGGTAAAAGAGCCAACAGGAACTGTCAGCATCGTATCTAGATAACTTATCTTTCTTTGACTGTGACTTGAGTATCTAGGCACCAATACTGGCTGCTGCTCTAAGTTACCACCAATAGGTTCATCTAGAGTCACCTCGATTCGTTGACCTGGATGAGTTATCTGGGATACAACACTAGTACGGCATACATATTACCCCTTGCCCTTACTGTGCCAGAGCTAGCGAAGCTGAGAAGATAAGAGCCTTCTGCGGGAAATAATCCCAGAAACAGGGGGAACTCGTGCTTGACTACTAGAGGACGGATCGTTTGTTGCTGCAGAGCAAGGCAAAGATGTGTTCAGCTTCACCCAAGCGTCCTGTAGTAGACGTTCTGCAGACACAAGACGAGAATGAAGAGTTTGAGTGCTATAACAACGACAATAAAGCTCGCTGGCTGGGAGAACCATGAGTCTTTGCTTTCACACCTTTGCTCTCCCCTTGGAATACCCGTTCTGAAACGCATTAGGTCAAGCTGGAGGTTGTGACTGCTGACCAGTAATGGATACATAATTTCAACGAACTGAGTGTCAGTTTGGCTTGTTACAGGTCAGCAGTGTGTACGTGAAGATACACCTCAGGACAAGCACAGTATTTTAGGTATACGGATTAACAACTGCTCGAGGGTATAGCTGTCGAGGCTACAAGGCGACCATCAGAGGAACGACTTACGCTCGATTGGTGTCTTGTTCCTGAAACTAAATTCCGTGTTGGATCATATCAGGAACCTGGATTGTTCAATCCCCATCAGAGTGAAGTGCAAACTGTGTTTTGTCGTCCACACAGAGGTTGGAGTTCAAGACATGAGGTTCAACAACTACTGCCTGTTCTTTGGCCACCTTTCAGGCGCTACAGAGAAAGGGTTCAACAACTATCTGCTTCTACAGGAACATCAACGCATTGATCAAGCGGCAAAATGAAATCGGTTGAATCTAGACTGTCTCCTAACCTGGAGGTCGGAAACTGCATTCATCTACATGAGCTAACGACGTGAACTAATGAAGCGCTCAAAAATACAGAAATATAAAGGCTTAACAAAGCTACTCCGAAAGCAGAAATAATTAGAGTACTGAGTCTTTTCTCGCGAGACACACCAGGTACAGGATAGTAGACAGAAGCGAGTTTGAATTATCTTCATTGACCTTAAGACAGTAGACAACAGGCTGACATGTTCGTATTATTGACCAACCAACACTTGACCATGCAACTAAGATTGGTGGTGCTCGAGAGCATCTTCATTTCATAGCTGGCAACGTTAATCATGAAATACATCGAGAGCGAGGGATCGCAACTCGAGTTTGAGTGGTAACTATGCTAGACTTCTCTTGGAAATAGACAGATATCACAAAAAATTGACGAGGACCACAGACCCGTGCTTCATTGGTATTGTTTCGGTTGCTGAATTCTTTCCAAATAACCTAGATTACGTTTACTCTATCCCAGTATTAAGTCTCTCTATAATCTTGTACAAAATTGTCTACTTCATAGTCACCAACTCCTCGGCGCTCGTAGGATGGATGGCAACACAGCTGTCAAAGTCAGTCTTGGTCGCACCCATCTTCATGGCGACGCCGAAACCCTGGAGCATCTCGCCACTTCCCAGGCCCATGATGTGCAGGCCGATAACCTTCTCTTCGGGACCCGTCACGATGAGCTTGTAGCTGGTGGGGCCCTTCTCCTCGGGCTCCATCATGGCGTAGTACATGGCCGTGAAGCTCGTCTTGTAGACCTTGATGTTGTCCTTGCCGTACTTCTCAATGGCCTGGGGCTCCGTCAGGCCGATGCTGCCCACCTCCGGATGCGCGAAAACGACTGAGGGAACGTTGCTGTAGTCAACCTTGCGGGTGGAGAACTGGGGGCCTCCGAAAAGTCGCTCAGAGAGCCGTCGGCCGGCGGCGATGGCTACCGGAGTGAGCTCGACTTCGCCGGTGACGTCGCCAAGAGCGTAGATGTTGTCGACGCTGGTGTTTTGGTACTCGTCCACGACGATTTGGCCCTTCTCGTTGAGCTTCACGCCGGCCTCCTCCAGGCCGATGCCGTGGGTCTCAGGGGTCCGGCCAATGGCCCAAATAAGGTGGTCGACATCGCTCACGACGCTCTCGTTGCCATCCTCATCCTTGTAGGTGATGGTGAGCTTGCCGTTGGCGTCCTTCTCGACCTTGCTCGCCTGTGATCGCTTATGTAGCTTCACGCCTAGCCTCTCATACTCCTTTGTAGATGCCTCCTGAATCATGGGATCGAAGTTCCGTAAGAAGGTATCGTGACGGATGAAGAGGTGCGTCTCCGTGCCCAGAGCGTTGAACATGCCGGCAAACTCGACGGCGATGTAGCCGGCGCCAACAATGGCGACCTTCTTGGGTTGCGTGGCAATGTCGAAGAAGCCATCGCTGTTGGTGCCGTACTCGGCGCCGGGGATCTTGGGTGGCACGGTGGGCTTGCCGCCAACGGCGACGAGGATCTTCTTTGCATTCACGTGGACCTTGGAGCCGTCGTCCAGCGTCACCTCGACCTCGTTCTTAGACAGCAGGCGAGCCCATCCGTGTAGATAGTCGACCTTGTCGTTGCCGAGATTGCGCTCGTAAATGCCGTTCAGGCGCTTGATGTATGCGTCGCGCTTCGTCTTGAAGGTGGACCAGTCGAAGGGCGCCGACTCCTCGACGGAGAATCCGTACGCTTTGGAGTCGTGGATGGCTTCAGCGAGAGCGGCGGCATTGTATGTGACTTTCTTGGGTACGCAGCTAGAATGCGGATTGTCAACAATCACCAATCCTGTCTGTTGGAGTTGAGGCCCTTCGACTTACCCGACATTGACACATGTTCCTCCCAGTCGCTTGTTCTCAACGATGATAGCCTTGGTGCCGAACTTGCCGCTGGCCATGCGCGCAGAGGCCAATCCACCGCTGCCACCTCCAATGACGAGGTAGTCGGTTTCTTTCGTGATGGGAGCCATGATGCGCGACGTGGCTGACAGATGTCGGGAGAGTGAAGCTATTCGCAGCGGAGCGGTTCTCGAGGAGGCGGAAGGTGAAGACGAGGATAAAGCCAAAATCGAAGAGAGAGAAGCCAAAGACCGAGAGGATGCGCGTTTGAGGTGGTTAAGAGATTGCATGGGAAAGGAAGAGACGGTGGCTCGAGGCTCGTAATGTACTGGAATTTCGGATATCTCTGGTGGGGGAGAGTCGGATGACGTCTTTATCGGCGGGTGTTGGCGACGACAGAAATGGACGGCGAACTGAGTAATCCGTCGGCGAAGGAACGAAGATTTGTAATTGTTCCATACTGCTTCCAAGCTAAATTGGGTGCCTCGGTACATCTACAATAACGGGGACCCTTGAAATCCATCACCCCTCCAGCCCGGTTTCTTTGGAATCAGGGACCTCCAGGGTCCAATCATGACCCGAGTTCCTTGATGTTACCATGCGTTAGATCAAACAGGCAAAATACACGAAGATGATTAATTCAAAAGATATTTGAAATAGTAGAGTTCAAATTATTATTATCACTACACACCGAGGTAATAACAAAGCGAGAGTATGACAGTTCAGTTAGCATGCGCGCCGCCAAAATCGTGTGAGGGAAATCCTTCAACGCGGGCAGATATCCTGCATTCCGTACAACTAAATACTACTCAGCTCTCAATTACCCAGAATTCGCAAAACCAATGCAGATTTTTGAACGAAGAAGGTCAGTAGAATCCAAAATCAGATCGAGAGAAGGGGGAAAACTGGCCTAAAGGAAGATTCAGCTATAAATCTGTTGGTCATTGACCAGGAATGAAGTCCTACAAGGTCCGTTTCAACTATCAGCCGTCGCCGAGTAGGATGCAGAGAAAAAAGGGAAAGACCCTGAGTTTCTTAGAGTACTAAGCTTCATGGAGTCGAAATATCACTAGCTATCTACGTCTGGGACCGGAGAGACGTTTGGGTTTCGAGAAATGATTTACTCTCTTACAACTATCTCAACTCTGCTCGTTGGCATACTCTCGAAGCTTGTTGCAGCAGAGATATAGCACATTGACAGTCAACGAGGATGATGACCCGTTGGACGGCAACTGACGCCTTATCTGTTTGCTTTGTTGTCGCTGATATTACCATTGCCAAAGCGCCCGCAATACCGGTCAACTCAGTTTGCAGATACCGACGCATACAACCTTGAGGTACTGAAATGAGGTTACTGCCCATGAAATGCCCTCTGTGATTTGATGTGCAAATGCGGCAGTTAGCTTTGCCTCGTTTCTTCTAGAATCCGAGATGGGATCTGCCCGGTTTATTTGGCTTAAGTACGAACCGCACCGTCAGTGAAGTAAGCTGTTCTTCTCTGCATTGAGATGATTCTATCGCAAGCAAGGTAGCCACCTCCCTAGCATGTACACTAAACTGACCGGAGAAGAGTAGGATACGTGGTACTGCTAAGAAGGCCATGGTAACTTGCAGGGGAAAATTTTCGTAGACATTTTTATGGTTCTGTGACTGTTTGACCATGGCCATGTGTTTCTCAGTTTGACGAGGAAGTTGCTCCTCGGATTTCCGCTTCATCACTGCACCTTGAACAAGCTTTTTGCTCTATCAATTTATGTCATTGTAAGGATCGTCGAGTTTCGGCGTATTGCTTGGATGGAATACCTAGAACAAGCTGAGCGGAAGTGTTGATATCAAGTGTGGGTTGAGTTCTCTCTTATGTATGCTTTCCTTCATTATTGAATGAGTCACGCCTGAAGTGAAGTCTAACAAGGTTTACAACGAGAACCGTTGTCGTTCAGGCTGAGCGAAAGCTGCCGGCAACTCTACTCATGTCCAGTGCGATCATGCTTACTACTAGTATCTTTTTCTTTAAGTGTGGGAGGTTACCAAAGCATCACAGACAAGAAGGAGATGGCCCCCAAATAGCGTCCCTTTTTCGCGATGATCGACTCCTATATTAGTTTTGTTTGAAGATAGTATTTATATTAATTTAGAAACCACTTCGGGGATCAATCTAGGGATTAATTTAGGCATTACATCCTAATACCTATTCGCCAGCCTCGAGAATCCTCTCATGCTCATCGTTTACTGTCTGTGCAGCGCTCCACTGTCCTACGACTTCGACCGATTCCTGGTCTTTAATCATCGATAACTGCCCCCTCTTACTGCTACTACTTTAGGTGCACGTTTGGGTCACTGAACAAGTAACTCGCTCTCTAGCCCCGCCGACTACATTAGGTATTTGTCTTGCTGCTGCTGCTCTGAGTGCACCTTCGGGTCACTGAACAGTACTACTTCTCCGAAGTCGAATTGATAGTCCGCTGCCCCCTTTGCATAGTTACTCAGTTGACCGATTTGTCGCCTCGGTTAATGAACGTCTGTTTGCTGTTATTTGCTTCTAATCAATCAAGTCCTGTGTTACACATGTCAAGCTTTCGTTTCACATGCAATAATGCATATGATACCCGGACGTTTCGTGGCTTGCATAGATTGTGGATGGATGGTTTGAACTGACGTCGTCCTTAAGCAGTGGAGTTTAGTGGCTTTCAGTGGCACCTTCACTAACCCGGCGTCTAATCACCGCTGTCGCGACAACTCCTAGCCTTAGCCGCCCTCCTCCACTAATTACGTTCAGCGCCAGCTCCTGGTTGGCTCGTCGAATCACAGCTCGGTCAAGCAACAACACCAGCCCCCAAACGACCAGGCTGATGATCCTCCGTCCTGAATATCGCATCCTCCATCCCCATCACCACCAGCCGCTCGCCGCCTCGTCCTGATTTCAGCGCGCTTCGCCACTGCCGACTCCTTGCGGCTCTCATCTCCACTGCTTGGTTACCCTTTCGCCCTCTGCCTTCCATCGACCGAGCTTCCCGAACGACGCTGTTGAGCCCCGACTCTCCGTATTAAGCTACGTAGAGCTCGTATGCGCGACAATGGCGGCTGAAGCTGTCCCTGAATCTGGTGCGCCTCGCCATCTATTCTTCTCCCATTCCCTCGATGCCCGGCTAACCCGTACCCGTCTCAGCCCCGCCGAATCTCAACTTGAGCCCCGAGGAGAAGAGAGTCTACGGCCAGCTCTTTCGACAAGCAGACACCGATGGCGTCGGCGTCGTCACCGGCGAGATCGCTGTCAAATTCTTCGACAAGACGAGGCTAGATTCCCGTGTCCTAGGAGAGGTGCGTTTGCTTGCGAGCCTGGCTTTCCGAGCTTCCGACTAACGCCCCGTGATAGATTTGGCAAATTGCGGACAAGGAGAATCGAGGTTTCTTGACCCCCGCAGGTTTCGGCATCGTCCTTCGCCTCATCGGCCACGCCCAAGCTGGCCGTGAACCCAGCCTTGGAATAGCACTCCAACAAGGTCCCATTCCTCGTTTCGATGCCGGACTACCTACCGGCCCTGCCCCGGGGCCTTCGGTGATAGCGCCGCCGCCGCCGCCCATCAGCTCGCCACCTCCTGCTGCTGCTCTTCAAGCTCAGGGAACTGGTGGTCCCATCCGAATCCCGCCGTTGACGCCCGAAAAGGTCACACAATACTCAGGGCTCTTCGAGCGTCAGCCCCTTCAAGGAGGAATTCTACCGGGAGACCAGGCTAGAATAATCTTTGAGAAAGCGGGCTTGCCGAATGAAGTTTTGGGAAGGATATGGCAGCTGGCTGATACGGAGCAGCGAGGCGCGCTGGTCGCTACCGAGTTTGTGATTGCCATGCATTTGCTCACATCGATGAAGACCGGCGCTCTTCGTCTGCTACCCAGTGTGCTACCTCCCGGTCTCTACGAAGCTGCTGGCCGTCGAGGCCCTGCTGCACGCCAGTCGCCAGCAAACACTGGAATATCGGCAATCCCGCGCCAGATGAGCGGATCAGGCCAGATGCGTACTGGCAGCCCTCTTGGACGTCCGCCGGTCCTGGCACCACAGACGACGGGAGGTAGCGATTGGGCTGTGTCGGCAGCCGATAAGGGTCGGTTTGATCAGATATATGCCGATCTTGACAAGGCTCACAAGGGGTATATCACCGGCGAGGAAGCTGTGCCCTTCTTTAGCCAGTCAAATCTTCCCGAGGATACTCTGGCTCAGATCTGGGATCTCGCAGACTCCAACTCTCAGGGGCACCTGACGCGTGATCAGTTTGCCGTCGCAATGTACTTGATCCGGCAACAAAGGAGCGGCCGCTCGAACACCTTGCCCAGCACTCTGCCGGCCAACTTAATCCCGCCTAGCCTACGAAACCAGCCTCGCCCACCAACGGCAACCTCAGCTTTTGATGCGCCTCCCCCTGTGGCACAGCCCGCGCCCCCGAAGCCTTCGTCTGCTCTCGATGACTTGTTTGGCCTAGATTCTGTCATTCCTGCCCCCCCTGCCCCCATTCAGACTACCATGTCCACAGGGGGATCCAATGCCAATGACCCCTTTGCTGGCGGCTCGAGCATTCTTCCTCCGTCGTCGCCTATCAACCCATCTGCTACTGGAACGTCATTCAGGCCATTTGTGCCTTCATCTTCCTTCGGACGAGGCCTGACTTCCCAGCCGACCGGAGGCTCGTCTGGCTCTGGCTCCAGACAACATCAGCAGACTTCTGCCTCTGAAGACCTCTTGTCAGATAATGATCCTGAAGCTTCCAAGAACCTATCTGGAGAGACAACGGAGCTTGCAAACTTGTCTAATCAGATTGGGTCGCTATCTAAGCAAATGCAGGATGTTCAGGGCAAGAGGAGCACTACTCAGAACGAGTTGAACCAGTCCAATTCGCAGAAGGCCAACTTCGAGCAGCGGCTGGCACAGCTGCGGTCCCTCTATGAGAAGGAGGCGCAAGACGCTCGTGCTCTTGAGGAGCAGCTGGGTAACTCTCGCAGCGAGACCAAGAAGTTGCAGGCCGAGTGTATGTCCTTGGAGGGAACATACCAGGATATTCAAGCGCAACATCAGCAGGTGCTAGCGTCTCTTCAGGGAGACCAACAGGAGAACAACAGCTTGAGGGAACGCATTCGTGTTGTTAACGGGGAGATTGCCCAACTCAAGCCCCAAATTGAAAAGCTCAAATCCGAGGCACGGCAACAGAAGGGACTTGTCGCCATCAACAAGAAACAGTTGTCTACGACTGAAGGAGAGCGTGAGAAGCTGAAGACGGAAGTGGAGGATCTTACCAAGAGTAACGAGGATCTCGCCCGTCAAGTGAACGCGAGCTCGCCAGCGTCACCGTCGGCACAGATCGCAAGCCCTGCAGCCTCGACGGCTAGCGGGAACAACCCGTTCTTCCGAAGAACGGCAAGCACCGATATAATGGGCGCTTTCGCATCGCCTCCTCCCGCCAAGAACATCTCGGACAGGTCGTTTGATGATGTCTTTGGGCCCTCGTTCCCAGCCGCCTCTTCAGGAACACCTCCTCCTCCTCCTCCTCCCGCGGTGTCCTTCAAGCCGCAGCACACTGGTGCCTCGGAAGCTAGCGCTGGCTCATACTCAACTCCTCCGGCATCATCACCCGTAATTAGCCGCCAGCCTACACTCAATGTCGAGCCCCCGCCGCCCCCGGAGTCCAGACAGATCAGCTCTAGTTACCTCCCGTTCCTAAGCCACAACGAGTCTGTGACTTCTTCGCGTCATGTGTCGCCCCCTGCTTCACGAGCTGAGGAACCGATCCACGGCTCTAGCCCCTTTCCTGGCGAGCTCACAAAGTCAGACAGCATAGGTAGCGTGCCAGGTGCTTTCCCAGGCGAAGAGGGGGAAAAGGACGAGCCCCCAAGCACTGTCGCGTCGCCGGTTGATGTGTCTCATGAGACGCCAAATGATAGAGCGTTGAGCCCCCCGGCTGCCGATACTCCTGTTGCTGAGACTACCGATCCCTTTGGCCCCGTGGACCAGGCCAAAGCCAAGGCGGACTTTGACAATGCCTTTGCCGCGTTCACGACGGGCAAGGGCCAGGCCAAGCCTGCCCCTGACACTTCGAAGGCGGCGAACACCTTTGACTCCGAGTTCCCCCCGATCTCAGAGCTAGAACGTGATGACGACGAGTCTGACTCCGCGAGCGAGCAGGGAGGCTTCGAAGGGGGCTTCGACGACGATTTTGCCCCTGCATCGCCACCGAGCAAACGAAACGGCGATTTGGCTGTAGCTACCGAGGGGACTCCGGCAGAGAACGGAGTGGCTGTGGGAGAGTCGAACACGCATCCTTTCGCACCCGCCAGAGAAACAGTATCCCCATCCGAGCAAGCTGAGAAGAGGTATGTTTTCCCCTCCTTTATGCGTATCGAGGACGTGGCCAAACCCGGACTAACACATTATAGCACTGAGCAACCATCGTCGCCTGCCACGATAACTACTGCTACTCCTGCTCCTCAGACTTCGGCAGTCGACGATATCTGGGGTTCGGTCGCCACTGGAACGGTGCTAACCAGCAACCAGTCGGCACCTTCCAACCCCCCTCAGCTATCCAAGGGTGCGTTTGACGACCTGGATGATGAGTTCGAGGGTCTTGAGGACGCCAAAGAGGGCTCAGCTGATGATGACTTCGCCAACATCTCTCGTTCGGGGCTTGACGATTTCAACCCCGTCTTTGATAGCAGCCCGCCGGCGAGCCAGACGAAGAGTGAGTCAACAGCTTTCGGAAACGAGAGCAGCTTCGACTTCGTGTCTGCCAGCTCAGCCGGCGCTCCCGCAGCCTCTGCCGCCCCTCAGTCTAAGGGCGCCGAGACCCACGACTGGGATGCCATCTTCGGCGGCCTCGACTCTCCCAGCGCAGACGCGGCGACGCCAGCGCCCATCGCCAACGAGAAGCCCGCTGCTGGCGACTCACTCGTCGAAGGGCGCCCGCCACCCCCCGGCCGCGTGCCCACTGAGCACGACGATCCCATCCTGAAGAACCTCACAGGCATGGGATACTCGCGTACCGACGCCGTCTCCGCGCTGGAGAAGTACGACTACAACCTCGAGAGGGTACAGCCTCCCCCTACACAAAACCACCCAACCCATCACCACCGCACAACTCGCGGCTAACATGCTCTACAGGCTGCCAACTTCCTGGCAAGTCAGTCATAATATCTTCGGAAGCCTCGGGAACCACACACCCCCTATCCCTCGCGTGTGACGGGAAAGGAGGAAGGGGGGAATAACGTTGGAACACACATCTTTCCGTCGCACTACCTACTTACTGAAGGGACCGACATATGAGGTAGTTGGGTGTAGCATTTGGGCAGCGAAACTTTCTGTCTTTCTTTTTTCAACCTACTTATTCTTATTGCATCTCCTTTTGCCTCCCTTTTGCGAGACCTCATTATTTCCCCTGCCAGCCGTTATCGTTAATAAGATGGACACCGCCTCCTAATCACTCTCCGAACATTGTATGTAGTCGTCGTCGTCGTTGCACGGGAAAGATCATGGTAGTCATATTCGTAAATATAGTAGCGCCCTCTCTGGACCAGCCCACTGGAGGAGCGGGTAGTAGAACGTGGATATTAGAATGCCTCTTGTGTTTTAATAGATCGTCTCGGTATGATGTCGCTAACGGCGCTTTTGCCTTATAATGGTACACTATTCATCGCCCCTCCCACCCCCCTATTTCACCTTTCCCATGATCGTCTCGGGCCCACGCACCACGTCCATCCCCGCCGCCCGCGCCTTGACGGCGTTGAGCATGCTGCGCTCAAAGTCGTCGCGCGACCGCAACACAGCCTCGACCCAGCTGATCTGCAGATCCCAGTAGTTGGCCTTGAATGCGGCAAAAGTCTCGGCCACGGCGTCGCGGTCGGCCGTCAGCAGCTTGAGGAAGTGCTCGGTGACACGCCAGGTGTTCTTGATGGCGGCGCCCGACGGCAGCGAGTTGAAGAGCTCAAAGGCCGTGGCGATGTCGTTGAACAGCTTGTCCTGGAAGGGGTCGATGCGGCGGAAGCGCGCGCCCTTGTTGCGCACGGCGGAGAGGTAGCGCACCAGCAGCTCGTCGGCGAAGATCTCGATGAAGATGTCGACGAGCGAGTGGTGCAGGACGACGCGGTAGTCGTTGATGTACTCCTCAAAGGTCACCATCATCTGCTTCATGGCGGTGCTGGTGTACCACTTGGGGGTGAAGAAGTCGGGCATGACGGCGCCGAAGTCGACGGAGAAGATGAGCTGGCTGAAGCGCGTGATGCACCAGGTGCTGCAGTCGACGTAGCCGTCGCGTAGGGTGGCCATCTCGACGTCGGCGCGGGCGAGGTAGGCGGGCGAGACGTGGGTGTCGAACTGGTGCTTGAAGCTGGAGAGGTAGGCTAGACGGGCCTCGTCTTCGTTGTCGTCGACGCAGGCCATCTGGTCGTTGGCCGTGGCGACGAGCCAGTCCTGCAGGGCCTGGAAGCCGTCGAGATCGGGCGCCTTGCCGGCCTCGTAGTGCAGGGCCTCATCCTCGAGCATGAGCTGCCAGGCCTGCTGGCGGGTGCGCAGACGGGCGAACATGGCGTCGATGACGCCCTCGACCACGTCGGCGCGCTGCGAGTTGGCGGCCGCGTCGACCTGCTCGCGCAGCATGCGCCAGAGGGCCACGAGGTTCTTGGTCCGGAAGTAGCCATACTCGTCCAGATCGAGGTTGGAGCCCTCGGCGTCGGCCGAGTTGCGCTCGGCGAAGTCGCGCTTCTCCTGTGCGAAAATGCGATCGATCCACTCGTCGAGGAAGCGGATGATGAGGTCGCGGAAGTCGCGCACCAGCTCGGCCTCGCGGTTGTCGACGACGTGCGGCGCGAGGGCGTCCTTCTTGAAACCCAGCTTGGCCATCTTCTTGTAGTATTTGTCGGGAAAGCCGACGATCTCGAGCGTGTGCGCCGACGAAGCCTCGGCGCCGTCGACCATGTCGACGAGAAAGTCGTGCATGAGCTGGTGGTAGACGTCGGCGTACGTTTTGGCGATGGTCCAGCGCCGCGGCATCAGCGGCGTCATGCCAATCTTGACGGCGTTGAGGTCGTTGAAGTACCACTTCATGATCTTCTCGAGCTGGGCCGGGTCGTCGAGAAATTCCTCGCGCGCCTGGTCGAATTGCTGCTCCGCACTGAGGCGGATGGCCTGTAGGAACTTGTCCTTGTAGCCGCGGACCTTCTTGGCGCCGTCGGTGATGCTTTGGAAGCGGGTGGCCATCTCCTTGTGGTCCTTCAGCGCCTCCTGCAGCGCGATGACCCGCTGGTCGCTCTTTTCCTCGGCGTCCATGACGACGGCGAAACGCACAACCAGGCCGTTATTGTCATTGACGACGAGGTTGATAAGGTTGAGGGCGAGCAGGCCGACATGCTCGTCGAACCAGTCGATGGTATCGTCCAGGCGCGCGAAGTAGTCGACCAGCGTGGCCTCGAGGCTGGGGTCGTCGGCGCGCTGGATCTGCTCCATGGCGTCATCGCGGATGTTGCGCAGCTGGGTGAGCTCGTAATGGCACGGAAGCAGGTTGGGCATATTCTCATTATCTTCGTCGTCCTCGCGGAGCATGTTCTCGACGACGGTGAGGCGGTCGTTGAAGGTCTCGAGGTTGCGGCGCATGGTCTCGACGGCGCCGAAGTTGCGGTGGGCCTGGGAAACGAGATTGATGCTGGCGAAGTCCTTGATCATGTTCTGGGACTCGGAGCACAGCTTGTCGATCTTCATCATCTCGTCCTTGATCATCTGGACCGTCTTCTGGCCGTCGCTGAGCCCCGTCATGCCCGACTGGGTCGTCTCGAGCTGCTCGCGCAGGCCGCTGCGCAGCTGGCTGTCGACGGCGTCCTTCTTGCGCGAGAATTCGTGCTTCAGCCCGGGGATCTTGTCGAGATCGTCGGGATGCCGCAGCAGCTCCGAGAGCTTGGGCGCGGGGGTGTCGTCCATCGTGGCGGCGGTTGGGGCGGCGGATCGTGGACCATGCGATGGTGGGAGCGGGTGCCAATCATACCATGGTGTGGTGCTTCTGGTGTCGCAAGGCGCGCCTGTGGGAGGTCTTGCAAGTTTACTTTTATTGGCTTGTTCGGGAGGCAATGGTAAAAGCCGGGGGATTGTCGATATGAAGCGTGTATATGGGAGCGTATTTTTGGGTGGTGTTGATGTAGGTGTTGGTGTTGTAGGATCGACGTCGCATACCAGGGAGGTCCGTTTCGAGTCCGCCCCGTCCCTTATTGTGGCTTGTACTTGGGCATGGGAGGCACAGCCACAACACCACGACGCATATTACGAGTATCAGCTTTCAGTAACCACAGCATAGGATGCGTTACTCTGTAACGATAAAGACTACTTCGGACTCAATGACAGTGAAGGAGCTTAACATATTTCAACACCTCAAGAGACAGGTCAAAGATCCGACTAAATGCCCAATTTCTCTTGCAGCATATTCGCCGCATCTTCCGGAAGCCTATCAATAAGCTACAAATATCCCCATATTCGCCATTCGAATGCCTGAGTATGTCCTGGGTATCACATAAAATACAGTTCGCCGGCAGTAGCCTCAATCACGAGCACTCTCCAACTCAATCAGAATCGCCATCGCTCCCGGAGCTACTCGTAGAATCATCGTCCTCATCCTCCCCCAAACTCTGCTCCGCAATCACATCCCCAGCTTCGTCCTCCACAACAGCTCCCTCCTCGTCGCTGTTGACCTCGCCGTCCTCCATATCCTTCCCGCCTCGCCTCCGCTTCTTCGCCGTCTTGGAAGGGGCTTTCTTTGACGGTGGGCTCTTCCTCTTCGTGCCTTGCTGCAGGATCGTCACCTTGCGGCCCAGCACGAAGCCCGCGGGCAGCGTCTCGGGTTCTTTCAGCACGTAAACCGTTGGGAACTCGAGAACTTGGGTGTTGCTGAGGGTATCGCGGAATGTGTCGACCGGTTGGAGCTTCGTCAGGACTAACGGGCGGTCGGATCGTGTCCGCGGCTTCGCGAGGAAGAATTGGAACCGCCGCTTCTGGGCTTCGTCCGCCTCAGACGGCCACATTCCGATTTCGGTGCCTTGATGAGACGACCAGACGCCTGTGTTGGGGTCTTGCAGGTGATATGGAGCCGCAGGCCATGTGGAAGAGCTCGAGTCCTGCTGTTGCTCCTCCCTTGCCGTCTTCTTTTGTGGTTGGCCTTTAACTCGCTTCTGGTCGTCGAGAAAGGCATGATATGCCTGGTAGAGCGGCACGTCGTCCATGACTTTGGACAAAGCCCGTATCGGCTTCAAACTCTGATCTGAGACCCCCTCCGGCCGCCCCTCAAAAGTCATCCACTCCACCTGCCAATTGATTCTGCTCGTCCGGCGATTTAACGTCGTCTTGTTCTCCTTCTGCCTTGCCATTCCCACGGGCGCACACATTATGTCGATATTCAGCCGCTTAAGCCTCTGCGCCAAGAACCTCTCAAAGACCCTGCCCTTCGCCTCCTTAACCATTCGCGTCACCAGCACCTTGCGCTTGCGCCCGTCCCGCCCGGGCTTCCACTTAACCTCCTGCACCGTCTGGGGGTGGAGCTCCTCCTCCTGAACGAGGGCCCTCTCCCCAACGACGAGCTTCTCGGAGCGTTCGACTTTCAGCTCGATGCCGTGGAGGAAGTTGTAGTCGTGGTCGACGCCGGCGGGGGTCCGTAGCTTCGCGGGCGGGATGTAGGCTGTTGCGTCGCGCTCGCCACTGCATTCGGACCAGGCCTTGTGCTTTTTGATGCAGGGAAGGGAGCAGGTGCGGATGTCACATCGGGGACATTTGTACTTGGGCGCCGAGATATGGCAGATGGCGCAGAGCGACGTCAATACCGAGTCAGCCATGATGGTTCAACAATGGATGTAAATGTAGATGTAGATTCGAGGCTTCGCGGTCGGCCCTTACTTTTTTTTTCCCGGGGTCTGTCGCCGTCCTCTTATCTTATCGAGCCCCCTGTCGCCCGCCTCAAGACTGCCCGAAAAATCCGGGGTCGAAAAACACTAACTTCACGAGTCCGCTATAAAAACAATTACTATAATTAAGCCTGGCTACGACTACATATCTGGAAGTATAGCACAAGAGAGCTTCATCAAAAGATCTTGAATTGTCTATGATGCCTGTAGTTGGTGTTATTCCGAGCAAACTTCACAGTGCAAGAAAGAAGATGATTGTTCCGGTTTCAAATCAAGAGTTGATTATTGACTTGTTACACTTCAAGCCGAGCTAAGGAAGGACGCGAATCGAAGAGAACCGCTTCTCTAAAAGGATGATAACAGATGGGGAATAGACGTGCCCGGCTTGAAGCAACCACGTCAAACGAAACCGCCCACAAAAAAACGGGAAGCTGTGAAAAGAGTAATCGAGATAGGAGACAAGTAAACGCCAGAGTCCGCAGATTTTGATCCAAGCCACCACATAAAGCACAATGACGAAGAGGTATGAGAGAGATGGAGCACAGGATATAAGTGTAGATCACCAGTCATCGCTGGAAAAGGAACTGCCGTCGCGGGCATCGTCGTAAATCTCCGGGGTATTGGCCCCCGTGAGACGTCTCAGGGCCTCAGCGCGTGGCTCCCAGAGCGCTAATCCTCGCGCCTGATGGCCGGTGGATAAGGGACGCAGGATGCTTTGAGACGAATCCGTTCTCATGTGAAACCCCCCCGTTGTCACTCCGGCCCTCATCGAAATCCTCCTCGTCATCCTCAACGATCTTGGTCGGGATGTCGCTTTGCAGGTTGTACTGCTGGCTGGAGCGTTCAGGAGTAGTGGCCGTAGATGCGAATGACATTGCGGTACTACTCCGATTTGGAATGAGGTCTGGAGTTGGGGGGATACTAGAAACCCGGCCGGAACTAGGTTGGAGGAGGCTATCATCACCAGCATCTGAGGTGGCGGCCGACTGCCCGTCGTCGCTATGCGCAGTCGAGAGGCTGCTGTGGCGTCGGCTCCCCCTGATCTCGGCATCTTGTGCCAGCTGGAGGCCTTCGACGGCGGCTTGACATTGCTCAGCAATGTTGCGCACGATGTGCGCGATGGCATCTGTCTTGTCCTTGAGGTGGCGATCGGCCACGTCACTGAAGCTCGACGACGAGTATCTGTTGAAGCGGTTTGAAGGGCTCTTCAGCATGCGAGACTCTGCGCGAGACTCTGGCTGCGACGAGATATCCTCGCTGGCATCATCCTCGCCCTCCTCCTCGAAGCCCTCCTCAATCTCCTGGGACAGATCGTCAGGCTTGGTAAGGGAGTGGATGAGGTGCTCCATGTGATGGCTCTGGCCACCAATTAGGCTGCGGAGGTGCAGGACCACGCGGCGAGCCTCGTCGCGCTGTCGGAGGATTGTGACGTTGGTGTGCTGGAGCTGAGCCAACTCCTTCTTGTTCCTCTTGCGCTCACGCTCAAGCTCTTCAGCAATCTCTTGCTGAAGCACGAGAGCCTCGAGAGCGTCATCGCGCTGCTTCTCGGTGCCGGTGAGACGGACCGAGAGGCGAGCGTTGTCGTCCTTCTGTTGATCAATGAGACCAGCCAAGCGGCGGTTCTCCCGCTTGTGGTTCTCAATCTTGACCTTGAGGTCCTGCGTCTCTTTGGTGAGCTGTTCGGCAAAAGCCTGGAACTTGAGGAACTGCTGCTTCCAGCTCTCAAGCTCCTCAACCAGGTAGTTGTTGCGCTTGGAGACCTTGTTGAGCTCGGTGTCCATTCTGCCCTTAAGGTTGATGAAATCCTGCCAAGCCTCAAGAGCATCTCGTGAGTACTGGTTTCTCTCGCGAACAATCTCGTTGAGATGACGCATTGAAACCTTGGTCATAAGTGGCTTCTTCACGGCACCGCCAAACACAGCTTTGAGGCCAGTGTTGCGGCCCAGTTTCTCGCAGACATGGTCCATGACGGACATGATGGAGTCCTGGTTCCACCATTCGGGGTCCTGGATTGACTCGACCTCTCCACGCATGACGATGATTTGACCGGCCGGAACCAGCTTTCCACCGCCATAGGCGGATCGGAGGTGCTGAGGAACGCCCGAAGGCGTAACATCTCCATTAAGAGCCTGCGTCAGACGAGTGACGAATTTGTTTCGCTGGCCAGGAGTCAGGGCGGTCGGAGGGCTGGAGGTGAGAACAAAGTTCCGGTCCAGGTCAACAACAAGAGCGTCGGTAGGAGCAGTGAAAAGCGACCGGCACTCGACTGTAATACCCAGGATGTAAGGCCCCGGCTCCTGGACGAGCTCTTTGGCATGACGAGCGTGAACAACAGGGACATAGAGACCACTCCATTCGTAAACACGCACACAGTAGCGGACAGTCTCGGCGGCCATGGTCAACATTGCCGGATAGTGACTGACGAAGATGATGCGGCGAGTAGGCGAGATGGCAGCTTCGATGACGCCAACGATGTTAGGGATAGACAGACAAGTGAAGAGCGGCCACATGGCGAAGTTCTGGAAACCGGTCGGCGACGACGGAAATTGGTAGCATAGGGCATAGTCCTTCATGTCAATGCGGACAAGATCGTTCAGACGGGGAGCTGGGAAGCTCAGAATTCGGGAGACTTCCTCGGCGTGAAACAGGTTGGTGGCCTTGTTCCAGTGAATCCACATGCCTCTCAGATAATCGCCCAAAAGGTTGTAGAGCGGGTATCGCGAAAGGAATGACAGGCAGTAGGGAATCCAGTAAGTCTCCTCGGGGTTGTCGTAGTAATCGGTCTCAGTCCTCTTGCGGAGATCGCGAATGGTCTCGGCCCGCTTCTCGTCGGCTCGAGACCAGACACGGAGGCAGATACCGTAAAGGGTGTGGGAAGAGTCCTGCTGGAGGACGAAGGCATGGTGAACACAGTGGGGCTGGCTTCGGCCGGTGCAAATCTCGACATCGTGAGGGAAGCAAGCCTATTAAAATTAAGGCTCTGGTTAGCTGGATACGTCTCGGGTTTCGCGATCATTGTGGGTTCAAACGAACCCTCATGGCGGCGTGAAGCGCGCGCGCGATCTCATTGTCCTGCTCCAACCTGGGGCTGCTGCCCAAGATCTCAGGAAGCCAAAACTGGCCAACAGCACCCTTCATGTGACCAATCTTTCCCTGAGCGGGAGCGGGAGCCTTGACCCATTGAGAGGGTTCGCGGCCAACACCGCAGACCATGTAGGCATGGGTGAGGGTCTTGGGGGTTCGGGCCTGGGGCTTCAGGTTAAGAGTCGTCGGAATTGGTTGAGTGATGCGAGAGTGCAACGACGAGGTTCGGCTCGGGATGAGCATGTTGTTGTCGGGCCCCTGATCGCGGGTGCTGGGCCTGCCATCACGGTCGCGATCGCTAGTACGCGGACGGGTGAAGGAAGGATGGGTGTTGAGAGACGGAGGCATGATGGGCAACGTGCGGTCGTCGCAGAGCGTCGTCCGTAGAAGGAGGTTCTGCAGTTGGTGAGGCTGAAGCTCTCACGGGCTGGAAGGCTGGTGGCTCAACAGGCCATTCGACTCGATCAACGTCGAAGAGAAGAGAAGGCGAGAAGAAAAGAAGGGGAAGAGAATGTGATGGAGAGAGAGTGAGGTGTGAGGTGTAAGTGTAAGTGTTAGGGGAGGGGAGGGGATGGGGATGGGGTAAGGGGAAGGAGCATGAACCCAGTTAAGGTACCTTTAGGGGAAAGGGCAGCCTGGGAGTGGAGGAGATGGAGTTGGAGGGGAGGAGGCAAGGCCGGGCTAGGCAAAGAGAAACAAGGAGGTGAAGGCGAGACAAAACAAAGCAAGAGAAGGATGCAGCAGCAAGCAGCAGCAGCTAAACGCAAGCCAGAGGTAAGACAGCCCAGGCGTTGATTAGGGGCCCGGGTCTTGTTCTGCATGCCTCAGTGAAGAAGACTGAGTGAGGCAAAAAGGATCCAGTAATAAGGTACGTACTAATCAGAAACCCGGTGATGGACGAGCGAACGGACGGGGGAGAAGTGAAAAGGCTCCGGGGGGGGTTTCCCAGGGGCCAGGGGTGAAGCATACCCCGGGCCTCTTCCATCAATTGCACTATTCCTGCAGGTACTACAGTACAATGCACACGGGCTTGAGTGGGCGCAGGACAGTGGATGAGGTGAAAATAGCCATGGAGAGAAGACGGGGATCACGGGATGGACCCGTTCAGCGGGTTCAGCGGGTGCTCCAGCTCCAGCTTCAGCTCCATCTCTAGCTGCTGTTGAAGAGGACGGCCCGAGGGGATGTTCTCCAGCTGGTATTCTGTGGTCTGGTCTGTGGTGTGTGTTCCGTGTTCAACTGTCACACCAGCGTACACTATCCAATGGACCAGAACCACCAAGGGAACATTGCAACCCTGGAGAGGCTCGAGCCCCAAGGCCATCATCGTCCATTGCCCGTTGCAACCTTCAATTGATGGAATGCTTCAGGGCACGCACACGCACCCGCACCCACCGACGCATGTAGCGGGTACCTGACATATCGCATGCCGGGCACGCATGCGGCACAGTGCCCTCTACATCTAAACAGGTCCGGGTAGTACTTATCTCCACGTCCAATGCTACCTCAATGTTAATGTAACCGGGGGCGGGGACCCGCGCGCTGTACCAGGGCCTCGGGCCTCAGGCTCTCTCGATAAAGAGGACGGGAGAGGAAAAGTCCCCTGGTGTCGGGTCCTGTCTTCCACCTCACTAAATGGTGCTTGAGAGAGAAAGGAAGAGAGCTTGCTTCCATTTGTCAAGCGTGACAGAGCTCGCGCAGCTTCACGCAGGGGGGCTCCCTAGCACTCTCTAGCACTCCCTAGCACCGACCAAATTGGGCACTCCACCGGCGCCGCAACAGCCAATCGTCACCGTTGGAGCTAGCCTTTATCACCCCCAAGACCCCCCAACTAAAGGGAAATTGTCTCCACCGACGATCCAGCCCGTGGCTCGACGGAGCAGAAGTTAGAGGAATTGCAGTCGCGTTTGCCAGACGGAATAAATGGCAAAAGAAAAGAAACCCAACCATGAATTGTTATTACACCATCAATGTGCGCGCAACAATCCGCGAGGCACGCGCGAGGCGTCGTCGGCGGCGGGCTGCGTCGAACCCAACGGGTCGGACGATGACGCCGCCCGTTGGCTCTAGAAACGGCGAGAGAAGAAAAGGAACAAGAAGGCAGTCTCCGATGTCTCAACGGCACTACGAATACATACGGATACAGTAACTCCAAACTCCTGATGGATGGGAGAGCAAACAGCTGCGGCATCATTATCCTTGTGGTAGGTTTCATACGAGACTCGAGATCAACAATCGTCATCAAGGGATAATCACAATGATCGATGAGTTGTTTGAGAAGTGAGCCGTAATACTCTTAAAGTCCCGTATAAAGTACAAGTTGACCAGGGTAACTTCCGCAATGAATTGTATCATCAGCAAACCCAGTGCCGTCTCCAGCTTCGGTGAAGGGGCCGCCATTCATCAGCAGATGATGGCTGGTCTGGCTGGTCTAGGTCGTGATAGTCATGGCTGGCGTCGACTGTGGATGCTTGCGATATGCATCCTCCGATCCAGCTAGCCACACTTGCGCTTGTTCCAAGGCTCTTCCCAGAGCGTCTATCGAATCTCTGCGTCTCTAGTCGACGACTAAACGTGCGCGCGGAGCATTGCTTCTTGGGCTAGACGCCTTCTCCCGAGCGCGTTGAGATGGAGGTTGATGAATTGTGATGGATGGGTTTGCTGAGCACCTTTGTATCAGCCTTCCACCGTCAAACATGCAGCAAACACCAGACTACATCATCACCAGGCTTAGACGATGCCTCCCGCCCCCTATCTGTGAGCACGTACTTTGTACAGAAACATCCGCTGCTGTATAAATCCCCTACCTTCCCCCCCTGCTCTAGTCATTCTCATTACGGTCCAGGTCCCCCATCCATCCATCGAACATGGGTGTATCTTCCCCCACTCACTCTCCCGATTCCCTCGCGTCGGCTCGTTTCAGACTACGATGGCGTCCCACCAAGGCTCTAACCGTCCCAACGGCATTGGCGCAGTTTTTCAGGAACTCCACCACCAACCAATTCACCATCCATGGATCCAGCCTTTGAGTGGTCCGACTTACATGGCTGTCGTCCTAGGCTCTCTCGAGCATCGCCTTTCTTTACGCTCGGCCTCGCCCTGCTACAGTATCTGCAGCACAAATGTACCTAAGGGCATTATTTAACGATTGCTTTTCTATTGATGGATCCAGCTCTTCGGATACGCCGGATTGTGAGGCTGGCTGAGCTGAGAAAAGGCAGTTGGGAGAAACGCCACCAACACCACCACTCATAACATCACCATCTTCCATCATTCATCATCATAATCCCGACAAACTGCAGCAAAAGCCACTGCCCGGTCCCGTTCCATCGAAACATGCACAATAAATAAGCACCATCAGCTCGGGCCCATTGTCATTGCCAATGCCCAAAGCGCCGGGTCTTAGTTCGCGGAGCTTTTCTGATCAGTGCTTCACCAACAGCATCGGGCGCAAACCCGCCCCGGCACTCGAGTCAAGGCAACCTGTACTGGCCACTCGCTTCCCGCGGGATCATGGATATGGATATTATCAATTCCATCAGCGACTGTCCAAGGATACCTCTCCTCGTCAGCAGCTGTCACTCGTCGTCTGACAAAAGTCCGAAAGTTGTCCCGTCGAGTGTTGATAATGACTAGCAGCTCTCATGGTTTATCTTCCCGAACCCCATACCACTCCCCTGATCTTCGCCGTAATCAAACGCACCCCAGCCCCCCAGCTCCATCCAACATTCGTTTATTCTAATCTTTCGAGCCGTGATTGCCTGCCTACTTGTGTGAAATCACTCTTGGACCCTTGATATTCGCTGATCCTCCCTTCGGCACTCCGAGTCCATGACCAACAACGCCGATCCAACACGGCAAAGTCCCGCGCACAAACACTCGCATCCTTCGGCATGAGAGCGATATTTCGGGATCAATTGGCAGTGGGGTACTTCCCAGGCGCAATCTTCGAGGTTTTACGAATTCACGTCAGTGTTACGTTCGGCGCCTGTCAAGCTCGCTGATGTCGAAATCCGCTTCCATCAAACTTCGTGCACGTTCAGGCTCTTCCCGGTTTGCCCGGCGCCCCTGACTGTTGGTTTCCAATAATATGCATATTTGCTTGCTCCTCCCCGCCGTACGTGCCATGCTCTGGTCTGACAAACGACGCGTTTTGTGCTCCAGTTGGCTGTTGCACGGGAGTCTTCGTACACTTTCAACCAGGCCCTCGGTGAGTCTATGGGTTCAGTGAGACATGGTACACAAAAGCCCCATACGTAGTTCTTGTTCCATATTTAGAAATTTCAATTTCACGAGAGTACTGCCTGCAGTTGATTTGTATTTTTAGTGATTATTCAAGACGTTGCGTTGAGAAGCTCTAGGGTAAACTTGGCACAAGTTTAACAGGTTAACCGTTACGAGTCAAAGTCATCACTCACACAAGCATATACTAACCAGAGAGCCTGTCTAGTCCATGTTCTGGTTTTGGGTGTATTGAAAGGGTATCAAGTAATACTTCCTAAATTTACTGATGCCTAACCCATAACCCAGATTTGACTATCATACCAGGTAAGACTGCCAATTATTCGTGATTGTGTTCTAAGGCATTGAAAAGACCATGGGTCACCGTTGAATTCCGAGCATACGACTAACGAGATAACAACTGTGGCAACCCCTTCTGGTTCATATCGCCTGAGATTCGATGGTTTTGACACCGATTCCCTACCCCCTACCCCATGCCCCCACCGGTGCTCAAACTGAGGTGCCCGGATATCGTTAACAAGCCAAACCGGAGCACATAGCTCAACAGTGCCGAGAAGTGGTAGAAACCAAATACAAGAACACGATAAGCGCGCAATATCGACCTGGGTAAGCTTGCACGAATTCAAACGTAAGCTGCAAGACTAGATGTTACCGGGGTGAGAAGTCCTCGAAGGTTCGCAAAGTGTCTTGAAGTTATTCGACATTAATCCCAAGCTTGAGATGAAAGAGCTCAGACCTTGATTCGGGGATCAGAACCCACGAAAAACAGAAGCGAGCTATGTCAAGCATCATATTCATTGTGAGATTGCCTTTGGACAGCAAAGCAGCCGGTGGACTGTGGTATTGGGCCTAATGTTCCCAGTGTTGAGCTGGGCACGTATTCCAGGAGCTCCAGATTGATCATGACCCCTTCTAACTGACCTCTATGTCGATTTGTAAAAGGCGCCACCTGGAACAGAACGATAAACAAGGAAATGGGAGATTACGGCGCGCACTTAACGGTTCTACAAGGGAGTGTAAGTCATTTTAGAAAACAACTCTCGAGTTGCCCTGTGACTGCATCGTAGAGTCTCGATGCATCGTTGCCCACAACAAAGGGTTAGAGCCAAGCAGGCGATTTTCAAGCGAAGAATGCGGATCTGAGTCGTTATACTTCCCGGATATGGTTGTCTTACACTGGTGTCGCCCTTCAGCGGGTGTGACGACCATAATCCTCATGTAGAGAATGCCAGCCAGAAATGAGCTCCCCACTACGGCGCAAAAGGTTACTAGAGGGCCGGGGGATTTGGAAGATTTACCTAGAAGTGCACTCATGACTGAGAGAACGAACAGTGATTTCAGAGGAACCCCTCAGGGCAAAGGACATTTTATCCATAGGATGTAATTGAAGCTGTCTTGAAAGTAAATGTACCACTGCATTAGGCAAGTTGCCATGATGATGATGATTGGCGGCGCAGCTTGCATGAACCCCACAACGCGGGCTTCAGCCACTTTACGCTGCGACGCGTCTCCCGCTTCGGATGCGTCGCGACTTGAACCGTAGTCCCAACGTCACTCCGCTCCGCGGGGCAGCCTTGTTGATTCCCCTGTCAATCGACTCAGCCTTGTGAGAACAGCTTGTTGCTGTCAAAGAGCCCTTTCCGGACTTCGTTTCTTCCCTCTATTGCCGCCCTGGGACCTCCAGCGACACTCCTCTTACTGCCAACATGGCACGGTTCTCAGTTGCAACTACAGCCAGACTCCCGTCGTCGCTTCGCGTCGAGTCCTCCAATGCATCAGTCCAGAAGGGCCTGAACCGCTTGTCACGCGAGTCGTTGATAGCGCTCGCGCTGGACTGGCTGGACGAAGGCAGTTTGCCCAACGCGGTGCCCTATCTCGGGGGAGGAGAAGCGGACGAAGATGAGGAATCCGATGACTTCTACCCTCCTTGCCATTCGCTCGATGAGCTCGAACAGCTGTATGTCGATATGCAGCAGCAGAAAGGGTCGAAACGCGACGTTGTCAGTCGCATACTCGAGGGTGACTGGCGACATGGCTTGACGCTTTACCAGCTTGCCATGGCCGACCTGGCCTTCTTTGACGAGCATCCAGCCTCTCAAAAGTGGTCGGCATACCAAATTCTACCCCTAAAGCCACCAACCAAAGACGGCGACGAAGAGGAAGTCCTCAAAGTCGACAGAAAGAGCTTGAAGATTCCCCGCTTTCATCCTTCGACCTTTCTACAGAACCTGCAGGACCACGTCCTACCAGATGTGAAAGCGCATTATCACTTTCACCGACCGAAAGACCTGCCCATCTTGCTACTACGCGTCTTTGTCGTTGACTCCCCCTACAACACTGAACTTGCTCTCTCCAGTCGCGATGCCACGGGCGCCGCTGCCAACTTCGATGCCTCACGCACCGTCTATATCGCGTTTCCGGATGGATCCCCTTCGCTTTACATCACGAAATCTCAGAGCACTGGCCCTATCAGCTTGGGCGAATCCAAGAGCTTGCGCAGTCTGATTGTCGATGGAGTCCCCAAGGCGCTCTCAAGACCGAGGGAACGGTTCACACTCAAACCTACGACTCTCACTAGCAGAAACCTAGAGGCCCTCCTAGATAAGCAGGGATCGGGGCGGACCAACGCGGCAGGGGGCGGCTGGAGCATCTACGCCGATGAGAAAAGAAAAGAATCCCCTCTGGACACGGTTCTCCCTGGTCCACGGCTTTCAAGGGGAGCTTCATCCTTAGGACTAAACCGGAAGCGAGGCCTGGCATTGACGCCAAGTCAGCGGGCAGCGAAACGCGCGAAACTGGTTGCTCAAGCCCGTTTTGGAAGTTCAGGCATTGTTACGGATAGGAAAGGGATCGAGAAGGTTGACGTCGTGCTACAAGATCCGTTCCCTTCCGTAAACACCCCCCAGGCGCAAAATAATGAGGAGGACGGAGAACAAGACACCGAGCGAGGGACCGCCAGTCGCCGTAGAAGCAAGATTGATGCTGCGATCAAGGAAGCGAACGTCCTAGACGACCAAGTCTCGAGCGAGACACCGGACTCCCACATATGGGTGCCCACTGTCGAGATTTCCTTTCACGGCTCTCATGTATGGGCTGGTGTACGACAGCTCGTCGAGGCTGGTATAGTCGACGGGGAGCGGATGCCGGGATGGATGACGGGGGAAGATGGAGTAACGACAGGGCTTGTTAGACACGGGCGTATACGAGGCCACAAAGGCTCTGGTATTTGATATTAGATCTTCGATATTGTATATTCTATCTTGTCTTCTATAGTTGATACCCCACGCTGAACAGAGTTCTCGCTCTTCACTCATCCTCGAGCCCAAACACCGTCACCGTGTTCTTCCACGCTGCCTCGCATACCTCCTCGACGCTGACTCCTTTGATGCCCGCGACGATCTTGGCAACACGTTCAATGCTGCAGGGCTCGTTGCGGCCCTTGACCATAGCCCCCTCTTCCCACTTTTCCTTCTTCACAACCTTGAAGCGATCCGGTACCTCAGGCTCCTTCTTCTGGTTTTTCTTGGTCTGCTTCTGCGGCTTCGGCGCGGCGTCTGGTGCGACGGTGGTACCGTTCTGCGAAGTCTCTTCCGCGGGCTTCTTCTCGATGAGATACTTGTAGCCCTCGTGACTTGGTCGGACCTCACACCAAGGGCCGTCCGTCTCTATCATGATCCTGTCAAGGTGTACCTCCTTCACGACAGCGCAGTTCTCTGCCGTCTTGAAACTGCAGCCGTTGATGCCGATGTACAGACCGAGATCCATCAGCTCCCGCATCTCCTCAGCCGTGCCGGTGAAGCTGTGGACCACGCCGCCCTTGTCTAGGTTCTCAAGCTTTTCGCCAAACGCCTTCTTTAGCAGCGACACGAAGTCAGCGTGCGCTGCTCTCGAGTGTAGGAAAAGGGGTAGCTGTGGTTTCAGGGAGGCGGCGAGGTCGAGTTGGGCGGCGAAGGAATGTAGCTGAATGGTTCTGGAGCAGTAGTGGAGGCGGTCATAGTCAAGGCCGAACTCGCCTAATGCTACTAGATGGTTCTTGTTCGATGATCTCGCGTCGGAGACTAAGGAGGTGAGGTCAGAGATGATTTTCTCGGTCTTTCCTTGGTCTGGCGGGTGCTCTTCTGGTATAGCTGCGTTCGGGTCTGGGTCGCATGGTGTTGAATGCCCGACCTCGTGGGAAAATTCTGCTGTGCTGAATACAGAGGAGCTGCAAGGGTGAATCCCAGCAGTTGTGAAGAGAGTCCCGGCTAAGATTGAACTTGTCGTCAGCATGAGTTGAGGCCGGAGGCGAAAGTCAACTCACGATATTCCTCGGCTAGCTCAAGCGCATGACAGGAACTTGCGAGATCCGAGCCCGTTACTATGAGCTTCGAGCAACCAACTTCAAGGCCTCTGCCTATGACGCCGGCGAGATCATCGGGATGCCGTTGCTTGCCGTGGTATTTGCCTCGGAAAATAGGGTCCGACAAGTTGATGCCAATCTACTAGACGGGGACCGTTTGTAAGCAACGCCAGGGGATGGATTGTACAGGGATATTTACATACATCGATGTATCTGGGCTGGTAGCTCGAGTTGCCCGCAGGTTGTGGGACTGACGGCAGTGAAGCCATGGTTCTCAGCGTTGATGATGGTGAGTTGAGGTGAATTCGGGGAATTGAGATTCGGGGCAACAGCCTTCTCGACAACATTGAAATACGAAGCCACTGATGTATCGTGAGTCGCTAGCAAATGAGAAGAAGAGTCATATGCGAATGGGTCACTGCTCGTTCATTGGGCGTCTTCTAGGCAGCACGTATCCATTCTCATGGATCTCATCCACACTCATCAGCGCTACAACGTTGGTAAGCCTCAGCGATGCCCCGCCAAGACTTTCAATTAATAATGTGCAGCTCCGCCACGTGATTCCGCGCCAGTCCGCGATCGGACCCCACCATCTGCCAGGGACCGGAACCAGGATACGCGACGACGCGAGAAACCGAAGATACTGAATAAGAAGAGAGGAAACGGGCGCTCAGAGACACAGTGAAGGAAAGTCTTGGATAATAGACGTTCTTGTCGTATTTGAAACCACAGATTCACCCTTTTCAGGCCAGTTGCCGCAGCAATTGACGGATGAATGCTAGGTATTACGAGGGCTTGGGCGTTTGCCTGAGGTTGCCAGGGGTGGCACTTTAATGGATTCCTAGAGCGTGCTGTAATTGTTGTCGCGCTAGGAGTTGGCGTCGCGTTGCACAAGACGCGCCTCCCATAAAACCTCCCTCCACCTTTGGCTTAAACCTGCATCTCCCATCTCTCTCCTCTGCAACACACAGCGAACCACTTCCACTTCCACAATCTTCATAACCCCTCACAGCCAGCTGCATTCTGGACGCCGCTCTGTCTTCTATCTGCTTGTGACTGCAGTGACCAGAGCCTTGCATTCGCCTTGCATCCGGTTCATCCCGTCCTCCCCGCCTTCCCCTCTACCACCCACACCCAATACCACCATGTTCGTCAGAAAGCGCGGTAAGTTACCAGTGCAGTGCAGACGACTCAGATTAGTTGCAATGCTGATAAGAAGGCAGATGGACGCCAGGAGCGCGTTCAGTTCGACAAGATCACAGCCCGTGTTTCCAGACTGTGTTACGGCCTAGATATGGATCACGTCGACCCCGTTGCCATCACCCAAAAGGTCATCTCGGGTGTCTACGGTGGCGTCACTACTGTTCAATTGGACGATCTTGTAAGTAGAATCGCTCACTCTTTCCACCGCCTATCTGACAACATCTCTACCAGGCTGCCGAGACTGCTGCGTACATGACCGTTACCCATCCCGACTATGCCATCCTCGCGGCCCGTATTGCCGTGTCCAACCTTCACAAGCAGACCAAGAAGCAATGGTCTGCTGTCGTCAGCGACCTTTACCACTATGTCAACGAGAGGAACGGCAAGCCGTCTCCCATGATTTCCGAAGAGACATATGAGTGCGTCATGAGACATAAGGAAGAGCTGGACTCTGCCATTGTCTATGACCGTGATTTCAACTACCAATATTTCGGCTTCAAGACTCTGGAGCGATCCTACCTCCTCAAAGTTGACGGCAAGATCGTTGAGCGCCCACAACACATGATCATGCGTGTCTCAGTCGGTATCTGGGGAGACAACATTGAGCGTGTCCTCGAAACATACAACCTCATGTCCAGCAAATTCTTCACCCATGCTTCGCCGACCCTCTTCAATGCAGGCACTCCTCAGCCTCAGCTGTCTTCCTGCTTCCTGGTTGACATGAAAGAGGATAGCATTGAAGGTATTTACGATACCTTAAAGACTTGTGCCATGATCTCCAAGATGGCTGGTGGTATTGGCCTCAACGCTCACCGGATCCGAGCTACCGGTTCATATATCGCTGGAACGAATGGTACCTCAAATGGTGTCGTTCCTATGCTCCGAGTGTTCAACAACACTGCTCGATACGTCGACCAGGGTGGCAACAAGCGACCTGGTGCTTTCGCTATCTACCTCGAGCCTTGGCACGCTGATGTCTTTGAGTTCCTTGATCTGCGGAAGAACCACGGAAAGGAAGAGGTTCGCGCTCGCGACCTGTTCCTGGCCCTGTGGATCCCCGATCTGTTCATGAAGCGTGTTGAAAAGAACGGCGAGTGGACTCTCATGTGTCCCAACGAGTGCCCTGGTCTTGCCGACTGCTACGGCGAAGAGTTTGAGGCTCTGTATGAAAAGTACGAGAAGCTTGGCAAAGGTCGTAAGACGATCAAGGCCCAGAAGCTTTGGTATGCTATCCTCGAGGCGCAGACCGAGACCGGCAACCCTTTCATGCTCTACAAGGATGCCTGCAACCGTAAAAGCAACCAGAAGAACCTCGGTACCATCCGCAGTTCTAACCTTTGCACCGAGATCATCGAGTACTGCGCTCCCGACGAGGTCGCTGTTTGCAACCTTGCCTCGCTAGCTCTGCCATCATTCGTTGATTACAACGAGGGCGTCTACGACTTCCAGAAGCTGCACGACGTCACCCAAGTCGTTGTCCGCAACCTCAACAAGATCATCGACGTCAACCACTATCCTGTGATTGAAGCTCGAAACAGCAACATGCGCCACCGGCCCATTGGTGTCGGTGTCCAGGGTCTTGCCGATGCCTTCCTTGCTCTGCGCATGCCCTTTGAATCTCCCGAGGCTCGCGAGCTGAATAAGCAGATCTTTGAGACCATCTATCATGCTGCCTTAACAGCGTCGGTTCAACTTGCCAAGGAGGAAGGCCCTTACCAAACCTTCAAGGGTTCGCCGGCCTCGCAGGGTATCCTGCAGTTCGACATGTGGAACGTGAAGCCCTCTGATCTCTGGGATTGGGATGGCCTCAAGGAGGAGGTCAAGGAGCACGGAATCCGCAACAGTCTGCTCCTTGCTCCCATGCCCACAGCCAGTACGTCGCAGATCCTTGGCAACAATGAGTGCTTCGAGCCCTACACATCCAACATCTACCAACGGCGAGTGCTTGCGGGCGAGTTCCAGGTTGTCAACCCGTGGCTGCTCAAGGATCTTGTTGATATGGGCCTGTGGTCGGATGCCATGAAGAACCGAATCATTGCCGAGAACGGTTCCATCCAGAACATCCCCAACATCCCTGCTGATGTCAAGAGTCTGTACAAGACTGTTTGGGAGATTTCCCAGCGAACAATCGTGCAGATGTCGGCCGATCGGGGTGCCTTCATCGATCAATCCCAGTCCCTCAACATCCACATGAAGGACCCTACCATGGGCAAGATCACCAGCATGCACTTTGCCGGCTGGAAGCTTGGCCTCAAGACGGGCATGTACTACCTGCGTACACAAGCCGCTGCTGCTCCCATTCAGTTCACTGTCGATCAGCAGGCACTCAAGGTTGCCGATAGCAACGTCAGCAGCTTTGGCAAGGATCGCCCTCTGAAGAAGCGTACCGCACCAAGCGGATCGAGCTACATGTCTTCGCCCTCTGCTGTGCCCCGTGTTCCTACCAAGAAGAACGGCGTCAACGGCGAGGCCCACAAAGCCAACGGCATTCCCGCTCCCATTGCGGCACCTCCTCTGAGCACTGCACCCTTACTGAAGGCCGACGTCGAGGAGGGCGACAGCCCCAAGACGCTCCCGACGGAGCCTACTGAGAAGGTCAAGGATGACGAGTTGAGCCTCAAGAAGAGTGACCAGTCGGAGGATCAGGATGAGGATAGCAAGGGTCGCGAGAGCGATATTTACTCGGATGCTGTTCTGGCTTGTAAGTGATCCGAACCTCTTCGCTCCCAGAATTGCGATGCTAATCAGTCACAATAGGCAGTATTGAGAACCCAGAGTCGTGTGTTATGTGCAGCGGCTGAGCAACATAAGGAACGGCAGGTCTTGTATAATGATTGCCGATGAGATGAACTCACGGCACGGGTCGGAAGGTATGATATGATTATGGACGAGGATAATACTGTAGAGTTGTTTTACCCGGAGGACACATTGGGACGGTATTGATTCCCCTTTCGCAAGCTCTTGTTGGAGTAATTGCCCTGTTCAGATTTGGGATGCTTTCCAGGGCTGGCCTCTTTTTGACTTTTTGATATGGCCGTTTAGATTACTGATAGTTGATGCTTGCGCGTCTCATAAAAACTACGTCTGTTCAACGCGACTGTTGGAGTTTTGGTATCGTACAAAGTACAAGGTGTTTCACAGTCTGGGATGCGGCAAATTTGAACATCAATGATGTCTAGCAACTAAAGAAATCGAGGCCCGAGTTCGAAGTCGAGTCGAGGGATGGATATTTGTATGACGCAGGCGAGGTTATCATGGATTCCTTACGAGACAGGCCTCCAGCTCTCGGCCAGAAGATGTCGGTCTCGACCTTTGCCTTAGACAAAGTGGATGGATGGAAGGACGAGCCCATGTCAGGGCATGAAATCTGCCGCGGACCTAATAAGAGGCTGGTGCAGCGACGGGCTGGTTCAGTTGAGCTGAGGGTGGTGAGGTGGCGATCCGCTTAGGTACATCAAGCTAGGCTTCTTGGCCCGGTAGGACTAGGACGGCACCGCGTGCCGCGAGAGATGCTGGGGGCCCCGATCGACTGAGCCGAGTGGGCGTCGAAGGTCCCCGTAGGCGAGCCAACGAGTACTTTGAGGTCGCGAGTGCAACAGGGAACGAATTTGGCTGCACGCGAAGGTTGGGCAATTGGCCGCGAGAGGTAGTGCCGTCACACTTGTGAAATGAGGGTAAAGAACGGCCTCTGATTGAATGCGTGTTAGATTGCCATGTGTTTCATGAAGCGTCCGTCCCCGTGGGATTTGTCCGAGCATCAAGTATATTCGTAAAGTGTGGTGAACTGGCGGTGCAGGAATCAGGAAATGCCATGAAGATGGGAGGCCAGGGACGATGCAATTCCGCTCGAGACCGAAGGCATGGACGAAGACGTGGGCTGGGTTCCATACTATCCATGGCCATGATTGATGGACTTGATGGACCTAGCCACAGTAACTGAGCTGAGCTGTCATTGGACTTGGCGGCCAAGCCTCGTGTCTCGGTTGGTAATGCAAGGCGGTGTGGCGGCCCGTGTGAGCTGAGATGTTTTGAAGCTATCGAAGACTGCGTGGTGACTGCGCGGTGATTTGCGACTCTAGCTTACATGAAGGCTCTGTTCCTGCGCTAGAATTCAGGGGAGTCGAGCCAGTTGGGGGAAGAAGAGGCTGAAGAATGGAGCCTGGAGCCTTGAGATGAGATTGGAGCTGGATGCAATTTCGCATCTCAAGAGATGAGTGAGGCTATTACGATCAAACAGAAACTCAATGTCGCATCTGCACCCGATCATGGAGGGGTTCCATGAATCTCGGGTCAGGCGTCAGGCTTGCTGTTGGATCCTTGAATCTCTCATCTTTGCATCCTTGTTGTGGGAAACTGGGCTGAGACGATTGCAAGGTGCCGATCAGTGATGCGGCCTGGTGGGACTTGGGTGTCTTCTGATTGGATGACACAAGCTCCTGCCGGTTGGTCGGGTCCCTGGCAGGCCAGCCGCCGCCAGCTGGACAGGCCATCG